>OX596073.1:135904042-135979042 GCA_951394005.1 Protophormia terraenovae
TCAAATATTTGACCAAATTTACGTGACCACTAGTTCTACAAAAAAAAAAGTTTGCCGTTTTTTGATCTTGGAAATATTTTGTAAGAGAAAGCAGCGTCAAAAAAGATTCGGTAAAATACCAGCTATGATTAATGAGTTTACCAATGAAAACAAAAAATATTAAACTATTAAAATTGAGAAGTTAGAAAATATTTTATTTAGTGGTTACGTGATTTTGGTCAAATATTTGACTAGTCTGAACATACTTCGATATCAATATCGTAATTAATTAGTTTCTAAGTCTTTCAAAAATGTATATAACTTTATTATTCTGCAAGAAATTTGTATAGCAGTTCTCAAAAAGGGTGACTTTTAATGTCTGTCCGTCCGTCCGTCCATCTGTATGTCAGTACAAATCAATATTGATAAGACCTCAAATTTTAACTCGTTGTAATTATTTCTCTGGATCTGTAATTTCTTTTAATTCTGATTTAACTCGACGACTCAAATTTCTTGGACATGATATTTTTCTTCCAGTGTTGGCAGATTTATTTATTTATTTTTATTATTTTTTTTTTTTTTCTTTCTTTTTCATTTTAATTTAAAATACATACATTCAGTTTTTATGAACGAATATTTGTTTTCTTATCCCCAGCACTCACATGTTTACCATTTTAGAAAGTAAAATTTTAAAAAGAGTGTGGTCGAGCATACAAGATGCATGAAATTTGCAATGTACAAAAAATACATGCTATTGACAGGCCAAAATGGTTTTGACGAAAAGAACAAAAAAAAATATTTTAAAATGTTCTTGGAAAACACTTTTGTTTTTCTAGGTCAAGCAAAAAATATTTCAATTTAAAATGTAGTTGAAATTTCAAGTAGTAAAAAAAAATTATAATTATATTGCTATCAAATTGCGCTAGTAAGAGGAAAAAATAAGAAATTTAATTTGAAATTTGCTAAACTTTTTAAAATAATTTTAATTATTCGTTATATCTTGACACTAAAAAATAGTATTTTATTTATGTTCAAATCACTTATCCTGCATCTAAATGGAAAATAAATCTCTAAAGGATATGATAGACTTGCCGAAATATTATATTCTAGATCTCTTCATTGGTTATTAGGACCGAAAATCATCTACAAAATACATTTACACCCAGAGAAATATCAATCACATACGTGTTGAAAACGATACCATTCTATGTCAATAGTGAATCTACACCGTATGTGTTTAAATTAAACACTGCGTTTTCAATTCTTATTGAAAATCGATACCTAATTGGCACCAAGTTGAAACCATTTCGGTATCAAATTGTTAAATTACATATGTTTTCTATTAAATTTGTTAACGAAAGGTATTAAAAAGTTGTTACCTTAAATTACCAATGTGACCAATGTGAAAATGTTTTAATTTGATTTTAAAATTTAATATAAATCTTAAGTTATTTCTTTAAAATATAATTTGTAACCTTAATTTAATATGCTAAAAAATTTAATCCTTTAAGGGCAGTTATGAAGGACTGAGTTCAAAAACTCGGTGTTGGACCTTTCTGGACCTCTTATTCAGTTATTGTCCCCTAGTTTACCTTGAAAATTTATCGACAATATTGTACAAATTGGAACTTCCGAACGGCTGTTCCGATTTCCATGAAGTTTCACATGGTGATAGTAGAGGTGTAGATAAGTTTAAGTTTTGAACTCGGACCATATAGGCCTACAGAGTCTATATTACGGAAAAAGAATATGACCACATTTTTATCAAAAAAACGGGAAAAAATCCGTTTTTTCAAAGTTCAAAAATTAAAAAAAAAAAAAAAACGTTTTTTTCACTGTAGCGAAAAAACTTCACCAAAACGGGGTAAAAAATAAAAATGTTTATCTTTGAAGCTTAATATCTCTTAAACTAAAAGAGATAATATTTTGTAGATCTCGACTAGCAGAATCCTCCTATATCAGAATCTTTCAAATCGGTTCAGATATAAGGAATCAGGATCGTTTTTAAAAAAATTATACCCAAAGTTCCATAATTATTTCCATTTCATTTTTGAAAAGCACACTGTGTGTCGTTATATCCTGATATTTAAGTAATTTAGAATATATACCTTTATTGGATAACACACCTTCTCTATTTATAGTTGTAAAATAGTTCAATAAGGTGGCACGTTAAGTTTGTCATTCTGTTTTTCACATGTCGAGAAACTTATTTAAGTCTATATAAAGAATATATACTTTGGGTCCTGGTAATATTCTGAATATATCTATATCCGTCCGTCCGTCTGTCTTTCTTGCTGTTGAAACCATGAAAGAACTCGCGGACCACCTAGGGGAACGAAATTTGGCCCAAATATTTTTCTTGGTCAAATAGGTTCATAAACAACAACGTTATGGATTAAACAAAAAAAAGCAACGAAAATTTGCACAATTTGTACAAAAATGGGAGTCGTCCGCCTACTTTACCACCCATCATCCATAAAGAGGTAAAAGATAAAAACTTTAAAAATTTAGTAGGGTAGAAGGGGGAGCATTCGACATAGGGGCACATTATTTTTTGCCAATTATTTAAAAAACGAAGTAGAATTTTCTGTGTTAATAATTTATTTTCTTTTACTCTATCACTGATCTTTTATCTATTACATTTTGATATTTTCTAAACTAAATGTATTTTCAATACTCTTATAAATATTTCACTGTTGGTATTTTCTGTGATAACTTTCATATTTTTTGGAATTTATCAAAAATATTAAAATAAAGTATTAAAATAAAGTAGAAAATAATCATATATAGGAAAACGATTCTGACCTCATCACTTGGCGAATGTACCCCATGGAATGGGGTAGTTTCGACGGTTTTGATCACTTCACAAATTCATAATAAAAATGAACAACATAGAGATAGTTGGAATCAAAAGGGCTTAAATATAAGCCAACATATCAAGGTTTTTATTACTAAAGAATGTTTATGATATCGTCAACCGTTTTGAAAATATAGCATTTTAAACAAAAAAGTGACGAATGTTCGCCAGTCTACCTTAAATTTTTTACACTTTTTATAAGAACATTTTTTATAAATCTAAAAATTATCAACTATTCTATTTTTTTTACATGAAATTTTGATCAGAAAACCAAAGTTTTATTTTAAATTACTTTAATTTTTTTCTTTATTGGCATGGCTATATGAGCCCCTTATTAATCGGTCACACTAGTATAATTCGAGAACTGGTTGTCTAAATTAGATAAGTTAAACTCCATTTTTTTTAGAAGGAATATATAAGATAGGTTAGGTTATAAGGATCGCCCACTATTGCGAGTGCCTTTGGAGGACCTTAGGCTCAAAATTCTCCTCTGCACTCCTATAAACAAAAACTTACGTTCCGTTGGTCCACCAACCTACGCTCTTTCAGTGCTGGACATTAACATAACAAGTGTTGTACGGATTCTTCCTCTTTCTCATCTAGGTAACTTCTACAAAAGCCATTTCCAGGGTAACCCATATGTACCGACATACACCCGATCATACAGTGCCCTTTGATAATACCTACAAGAAGCCTTATCGATGACTTATCAAGAGATAGTAATGCTCTAGTTCTGCTCCGTGACCGGAGTGGCCAGAGAGTCCTTGACAGTCTACAATTGGTGTTTGAGCTCCTGTATTCGCTTCGCTGTCATATTGATGGCATATACTTCGGACTGGAAAACTGTACACGAATTAGATAGTCTGAGAGACATATTTGATAGGCCCATCCACAAAATAAGTGTAATAAAAAGAAAATAATTGAAAGCAGTTTTAATCCACCTACTTTTTTTAAATTAAATTAAAAAAAAAAAATAGATTTCGTTCCGAGGCTCCTCACTAGTATTTCTGAATTTCCTGTTATGATTATTCTGCAGAAAATAGTCATCAATTGTTTTAAAAGCAGTTGTTATTTGGCATCTGAAACACAGGTACACATTGTGGTAGAAATATGTACATCAATTATTCACACTTCCAAGACATCGAAAAGTGTTGGTCTTAACTGCACAAGATCTAACACAACCAGCATTTACATAAACATCTGCTCAAAGTAATAGATACACCTAGTGGGATTACATAAAAGTAACAATAACTTTGGGTTATTTTATGGGATCTATTACAAGTTTCAGTCGTACAAAAACATTTTATAGATAACGTAGATATTTTCCTAAACCCCTAAAAAATTTGCAATTTCAAGTAACGATTTTTCTCTTGTCTTGAACCAGTTTTCTCTCGTATTTGAGCACTGATTGCTTCTTCTCATTTTCTGTGTCAAATACTATTTTTTTTATAATATTTTCAACCCAAATAAAACTTTTCTTATTCTATTATGAAAAAATAATCAAAAAAGTTCAATAGAATTCGATTTAATATAAAAAAAAAAAAAAAAAAAAATAGAAATAAATTAACTGTTTCTGTTATTATGAGCAACAATTTTTGGTGTATAAATCGAAAACGTATGTGTAAATTAATTTTTATGCACATACTTGCCATATTTTTCATTAAAGTATCTTTGCCAGATCAAATTGTTTACTAAAAGAAAAAAATCGAAGTATTTCAGAAGAATTTTCCAAAGTATTGGCACCCTGTCATTACTTATAAACATAGTTGAGTATCAACTACCAGCAATAACCAGTATGCAAATACAAAAGGCATAAAAATGCATAAGAAAGTGACATCGTTCTGTTTCCTGTCGGTCTCGCTGCAACGAGGTTAAAATATTCATTTTTATAAAACTAAATAAATTGTTTAATAAATTCTTATATGTTTAAATAAGTAAAAATCAGTTTTATTATTTCTAGAGCTTGGAGTTATTTAACCCGATAATCCAAATATATAATATTGGCATCCGATTATACAGTTTAGAAATTAAAGTTAACTTTTAAACCCGTCCAAATACACACAAATCAAATAAAGAATGTTGCACAATAAAGTGGCACCCTTGTCATAATTTCAAAATATTGTTGTTATTTAAGATTCCATGTTTTCATGAAAACACGTTTTGGTGCTCCATAGTAACTTCCATCTATCAGACAAATTTTTAATAAAAATTCCTAGTTTAAACTAAATCAGAAGTGTGTGGTGAAAATCTAAAAAAAATTTATAAACATAATCTATTCTACTCTTATCCGTCAATATATTATCTTAGAAACTAGAATTAATAAAAAAAAATCGAAATATTTAGACCTGGTTACTCAGGCCCAAATCATTTAAGTAAAAGTGATACATATATATTTTTTTCTACATAAAATATTAATAAGATCTCTTCACTTACCTTCAACCAATTATGTGTTAACTTCAATGATCTCACTGATTGTGCCAAGGCCGCTGGTATTTGACATAAACCTGTACCGCTGGCATCCAATTCTTTTAAACTCCACGAAGCCACAAATTCTTGCATAAAAGGACCAATTTCAGGATTAAATGCTATATTCAATGCCACCAATCCAGTAATTCCCTGCAAAGCTCTGATCGATTTTCCTCTTAAAACATTAAAAGACAAATCCAAATATTGAAGATTCGGTAAAGCCAAAAATGTTTCATAATCAATATCACTAATATTGTTGTGTGATAGCAGTAGGGTATTAAGGCTTAAGAGATTATAAAATGTCTCACGATATATAGAGCCCAATTGATTGTAGGCTAAATTTAAATGTTTTAAATTATGCATGCGTTCCGTAAAGAAAGAGGTCTCAGAGTTTTTCAATTGATTATGAGAAATATCCAAAGATTCCAAATTCTTTAGTAGAGAAAGTTGTATATCGTTAAGATTCTCTATAAGATTACCCGAGAGATAAAGATTACGCAAATAAATGTTGGAGTTGAGAGTAGAGGTTTTAATAAGATTGTTATTTAGATTAAGAGTTCTCAGTGTGGTTCCTTGGACGAGAGGTATGGAAGTAAAGGAATTATTTTGCAAATTTAACGTGGTAAGAGATGTTATATTATTTAATAGAGAAATATTAAATTGATTTAGATAATTATGGCTTAAATCTAACGAAGACACTAAACTCAAACGTTTCTGAATTTGTGGAGAGATAACAATTTCAGTTAAATTCCTTTCACTTAAATTGAGCACTATGTCTTTCTCTTTGGTAGAACGTTTGATTAACTGATGACTCTCCTCATAGCTAGGTGAACGCTTTTGATAATATCTCAATTCTGTATCCTCTCTACGATAACTAGGCTCATTTTCATCTCTCAAAATGCGATGTATTGTCTCATATGACAGTCTCTTTAGCTCACTGCGATACAAATTAAAATGTTCTCCACTATTATCATGTTGAGCGGCTGCCACTGAAGAGCCTGCTTCATGTATATTGGTTTTTTCTTGCAGCAAATCATCATCATTGATGAGTAGTCTAATTTGGGGATTCTCTAATTTGGCACATTTTATGATTGGCAATATGGCGCTAATAATACATAAAATTATTATTAATCTAACATCACAGTTTTTTACAAAGACATTATTGTTGAATGTCAATCTTGTTTGAAAAATTTGGCATATAAATGACATGTTTGTGTTTTAAGTAAATGAAGCTCAAAGCAAAGGAGGAAAGGGAGATATTTTTAGAAAAATTCTCCTGATGGTGGTAGTTTTTGTTGCCGTTATTGTGGCGTTAAAAGCTCGATTTTTTGTTGTTGTCTTTTTTTCTTGATTGTATTAATTTGACAGTGTTTTTTTTTTTCTGCAATTTTTATTCTTAATTTAAATTTAACATTTTGTTAATGTCTCGTCATTCTTTCATTCGCTTACTCTCTGTAGGTTACCAGGTAACAGTAATGCCAGCGCAAAAGTATGAAAAAAAATATTTGTAGAATTTCTAAGTAAAAGTTTTTGGTATTTACTCAACGTGCTGTTCATTAGTTGTTATACAGCAGAATTTCCATTTTACCAGGGTTGGTTAAGTTGACAAATTTTCCTTTTATTTTCTCTTCCAAAAAGAAAAAAATCAAAATTTAAGTCACGTTTCTTGTTTTCTTTTGGCTCTACGAAGAATTCAATATTATTATTTCTTTAACACCATGTCACCAAAGATTTCTTTAACTTTATTTTTTCTTAACTAATTCCTCCCGTTTTACTGTTTAATACAAATGAGGTTTTTCTGTTAATGTTGTAGTATTTGTTGTTATTAAAAAAAATTCCATTTAAATATTTCCACGTAAAGCAAAAAGCATAAACGTAACAGCATAAACGAAAAAAATTTTACTTGGTTTTTCAATTAAACATCAAAAACTAAAAAAAAATAAAATAAAAAAATCATAAAAAAGCAGAAAGTCAACACTACAACAAATTGATGATGAACGTTTGACTTTGGTCTTGTTTGTTAATGACGTCTCTTGGCTTTTATTTCATTAACATTTGCTTAATTTTAAATTATCATTAATTTTCTTATTTCACACTTTTACTTCCTTTTATATTTATTTTCTTTCTTTCTGTCGGCTTCTTTAGCTAAACGACATTTATTTTATTGCTGTTTTAATATATATTTTTGACATGATTTTCCGTTACAATTTGTCGAAATAATTGCACGTATTTCATTTAAAAAAACCTCTTCAATTTCACTAAACATTCAACATTGTTGTATTAGAGCCTTCCTTAGGCTATAGCTTGTTCTTAGGAATGTTTAAATATGGCCTGACTTTATTTTTATTTTATTAGTTTTTCATCAGCCGCCTCATTACAAAAATTTTTAGCACCTTTCCCTTGTTTCTGCTTCAAACGGCTGCTTTTATTTCTGCAAATAAAAAAATGAGTAGAAATGTATTTTTAAGTATAATTAACATTTTAACAATAACAAGAAAAACGTAAAACGTTACAAAATAAATTTTATTTTGAAATTGTCTAATTTTGTTTTTGAAAACATATATTTTTGTTACAAATGAGTTGTTCTCATTAACTTTGAGTTTTATTGTTATTTAACTCCCAGGAAAATCAATTTTGGAAGGGAAAAGTTTTAATTACATTGATTTTATTTCTCTAGGTAGTTAGAAAACAAAATAAAACAAAATTAAATATTTTTCTGGTTAATTCATAAAAACAAGGAAAAATAATCGTAATAGAAATTAAATGTGAATTAGAACTAAACCTGAAATGGTTAAGAACTTAACCAAATCTAAGAGTAAAGCTGAAGCAAAATATATCTGGAACTTATATAGAACTCAATTAGAAAGGAAATAGAACTGAACTAAAACTGAACTAGAACTGAACTAGAACTGAACTAGACCTGAACTAGAACTGAACTAGAACTGAACTAGAACTGAACTAGAACTGAACTAGAACTGATCTAGAACTGATCTAGAACTGAACTAGAACTGAACTAGAACTGAACTAGAACTGAACTAGAACTGAACTAGAACTGAACTAGAACTGAACTAGTACTGAACTAGAACTGAAATAGAACTGAACTAGAACTGAACTAGAACTGAACTAGAACTGAACTCGAACTAAACTAGAACTGAACTAGAACTGAACTCGAACTGAACTGTGAGCTAACTAAAACTGAACTAGAACTGAACTAGAACTGAACTAGAACTGAACTAGAACTAAACTAGAACTGAACTAGAACTGAACTAGAACTGAACTAGAACTGAACTAGAACTGAACTAGAACTGAACTAGAACTGAACTAGAACTGAACTAGAACTGAACTAGAACTGAACTAGAACTGAACTAGAACTGAACTAGAACTGAACTAGAACTGAACTAGAACTGAACTAGAACTAAACTAGAACTGAACTATAACTGAACTGTGAGCTAAAACTGAACTAAAACTGAACTGGAACTGAACTAGAACTAAAATAGAAATGAACTAGAATTGAACTAGAAATAACTGGGATTGAACTAGAACTGAACCTGAGCTAAACTTGAACTATACTAGAACTGAGATAGAATTAAACTACAACTGACAAGGATCTGCATTGAAACTGGACTGAAACAGAAAAATAATCTGAACTATTTAGAACCTAACTAAAACCCAATTAGCACCAAAATAGATATAAACTGCAAAATTTAACATGAAGTAAACCACAGTAAAAGAAATTAAAAATTTCATCAATTTTCCAAAAACCAATTCTGCTATATTAACTGTGCTGTTAAATTCTCATTTTGCTACTATTATTTAATACCCCCGAGTAATTTAAGCAAGTGGGTTGATTGCATGCATTAATGCACATATGAACTGTGTTTTATTTTAATAACTGTTGTCGTTCGTTGGCTGGTTGTTTGGTTAACTCATTGTATTTTTGTATTAGTATTGGTATTTGCATTTATATTTAAATTTTGCATTTACATTACTTTCAAATATAGATGCTTTTGCTATTTGCTCTGGTTATTGTTATATATATTTTTTTATTACTAAAATTCACTCTATTGTGGTTAAAATCTCTTTGGTAAATTTAAATGTTGCATATTGTACGCATAAGTATTGGTGTTTACGTTATGGAAATTTATTTTGTGTGCGTGTGTGGAAATGTGGCAAAGTAATTAAGGAAATGCAAATATAAATATTTAAAATAAATACATATGTTTTACTTTAGAATTCATATTAATAGCAAATTTTAATTAATGTTAAAATGACATTTGTTTAACTGCACGAATAGTTGTAATAAACGCATGCTAATGTTTGATTATTTTATTTAAATCTAGAGTAGAGGTTAAGTGTTCTAAATTGAGTAGAACATTTATTTTCATTTTCTTAAATTTACCTTTTAAATATACTTGTTTGTATTAGTAAATTACTTAAAGTGTTTAGTGAATTTAGGAGATAAGCATGTAAAATTATGTCATTCCATTTGAGTGATTTTCATTTGTTATATAAAATTTATTGGAAAGCAAAAATCATATTTCATTTTATACCTTCTATTAAAAAGATGGGGGTATTTATTATCCCCTGTGTGAACAAGAGCTGAACTAGAACTGAAACTGCACCAGAGCTAATAAAAATTGAACTAGAACTGAACTAGAACTGAACTAGAACTGAACTAGAACTGAACTAGAACTGAACTAGAACTGAACTAGAACTGAACTAGAACTGAACTAGAACTGAACTAGAACTGAACTAGAACTGAACTAGAACTGAACTAGAACTGAACTAGAACTGAACTAGAACTGAACTAGAACTGAACTAGAACTGAACTAGAACTGAACTAGAACTGAACTAGAACTGAACTAGAACTGAACTAGAACTGAACTAGAACTGAACTAGAACTGAACTAGAACTGAACTAGAACTGAACTAGAACTGAACTAGAACTGAACTAGAACTGAACTAGAACTGAACTAGAACTGAACTAGAACTGAACTAGAACTGAAATAGAACTGAAATAGAACTGAACTAGAACTGAACTAGAACTGAACTAGAACTGAAGTAGAACTGAACTACAACTGAACTAGAACTGAACTAGAACTGAGTTAGAACTGAACTAGAACTGAAATTGAACGAATTAGAACTGGACTAGAACTGAACTAGAACTGAACTAGAACTGAACTAGAACTGAACTAGAACTGTACTAGAACTGAACTAGAACTGAACTAGAACTGAATTAGAACTGAACTAGAACTGAACTGAATTAGAACTGAACTAGAACTGAACTGAATTAGAACTGAACTAGAACTGAACTAGAACTGAACTAGTACTGAACTAGAGCTGAACTGGAACTGAAATATAACTGAACTAGAACTGAATTACAACTGAACTGGAACTGAATATGTACTGAACTAGAAGTAAACTAGAACTAAAACAAAGCTGAACCATATAGTGCAGTACTAAGGTAGTGCTTAAACTCTCATTAATTTATCAGTCCTTTAACCTTAAATATGCACTAAATAGTAGCATAGTTTTAGATAACATGACTATATTATTAAATGAACTTGTTCGATACCTTGGACGTATGATTGATTTCTGTAGTTGTGTTTCATTTCATTCTTCGTTCACACACATCCATCATACGTACAGGTGGTATCTATATTAAATATAGAATATTGGAAAAACGTAAGCAGAGGTTTACATGAAATAATACGACACGTGTTTCAATAGATATTTTTAGAAATTATGTTATTGATTCGTAGTTCTTAAAATAATAAGGCATACATTTTTTATAAAGCAGTTTTTGTTTCTTGGTTTCCATGAGAGTATCTAAAACATGTAGATTTTCCAAGAAAATATAAGTAAGCTGTTTTTTTTTACTAATTGCTTCTATATTTTATATCTTAAGGCTTTATTTTTAAATAAACCTTTAAGATTGGAAACTGTAATAATTTATGGAATTAGAGTTTAATCGTAATGCACTAGTTTAAATTTATTTTTATTTTTTTTTTAGAAAGTAAATTCAGTTTTTATTTTTCCCTTGTTTTTCTTATAAAAAAAATAAATTCTTTAAAGAAAATAATTTACTTAAAGATTCACTAAACAAAAATATGTGTATTATATCAAATGCCAAAATAAAAGATAACAAAAGAGCATTAAAATTTATATTATTATACATGTGTGTGAGTTTATTTAAACTTTTTTTTCCCGAACACAAATAAACATATTTTGGCCATTATTATTATTTTTTTTTTTTTTTTTTTTTTTTTTTTTTTTGTTTGTTTGTAATTTCTTTTATTTCTTATTTCAATCGATAAAGTAAAATTTTATGTGAAAGACATGTGTACGAGTGTGCTTTGGAGTGTATATGTGTTAGTATGTTTTTGAATGGGAATTATCTAATTTGTTAAATCTTGCTGTAAAAGAAAATATATATATATATATATATATATATATATATATATATATATATATATATATATATATATATATATATATATATATATATATATATATATATATATATATATATATGAATGAGTATATTAAAAATGTTTAAAGCAGGGGTGGTTGGAGTTATAGGCTTTTTAGAAAAGAATGTTCAAAATATGTTTCATATATAAAATTTAATGGATATTATTTTTTATAGTTTTTAAAAACAATTATGAGATTTTATGGTAATAAAATAACCCAAAATATTATATTTCTTTTCTTTAACCATAATCGTATACACTCTGTGGTTCTTCGAAGAATTTCTTACAATAAGTTTAATTCCCTTTTTTGTATTATTATTATTTTTTGGTGTTCCTCAGTTTTTTTTTTTTTTTTTTTTTTTTTTTTTCAATATAAATTTCTTAGAAAAAAGTAACAAGCCTAAAAGTATGCATTATTTTTACCAATATTTATACCCCTTAAAATAGGCTTAAATCTAAAATCTCCTCTTTTCTACAGAACCGTTTTAAATTTCTGATTTTTTTGTCCCACCTCCGGCTTTTCCACATCTTTTCGACCAAATGATGACTTTTGAGTGTAATGATCTCGTTTTTAATGTTGCCCTTAAGTAACCCCTTTTTTATTTTTATTGACTGAAAATAACCATAACAAGCAAACAGACAGACGGACAGACAGACAGACGTTCACATATTGTTGTTTTTATTTCTTCATTTATTGTCTCTTTATGCGAATGAGTTTTTTTTTTCCTCAAATTTCAGTTATTTGTATTTTAGATTTTAAGCTTTTTGGCAATAAGAATTTATCTCTATGTATATTTGTAACTTATAAATTGTTTTCAATCTTCTTCTGTCCTCTTCTCCCTTTAACTTTATTTTCATTTTTATTGCAGGTATGTACCACAAACTAGACAAAGACAAAATGGGAAGAAGATCATATAAAATGATAATAAATGGTTGGAAAACATATGACACCAATATATTGTTATATATTACAAATATAAACGTTTTGTTGTTTTAAGGATAAGTACTATATAAAAATTTATTTAAATGTTCTTTTTTTTAGAGATACAGTGGGAGAAAAAGGGAGAATATTATAGACAATAATTAATGGAATTTCAATTATACTTAAGTAGATTTTATAATAAAATATATTAGTCTCAATGGCAAAATTGAATTTTTAATTTTGTTTAAATATCGATTTAACTTATTTATCTTTATTTTATATTTAATTTTCTAACTTTTCACACTTTAATATATCCTGCCTTCCCACTGTTTAACAACTTTGTTGTCTCTCTAATATATTTTTTTTTTCATTTAGCCACAAATATCACAAACAAATCGAACATTATTTTTAGGCCATTATTTTTAAACTTGTTAAACTTTTTCTACAGAATTTAACATATCTGAATGAACAATTTTCCATACTGTTTTTTGCTACAATAAATTCTCACAGAAATTTATATAGAATATTTAACTTAAAACAATGGCTGGATAAGAAGGCAAGAAAAAGAATAGTAAAAAAAAACAAGGTCACAAAATTGACATTTTAAATTTTGTTCCTATAGATAGAAAACATGGTAGAGGTGTGTGGGAGTTAAGTATAGGTAATTTTAATTTTAAAACACGGTAAAGGATTGTGTGGGAATACAGGTACTCATATAATGTTTAGGAAATTTTGTCTTCTTTTCAAATATGTATAAAAAATTTTACAATACGAAAATTTGTTAAAGACTTTTTGCAAAAAACTCTGAGAAAGGATGGATTTGTGATTTTTTGCATACTTTTCATTTTTAATTATGCAATAAAATTGTGTGCATATTTTTGAATTAGATTTCACATATAAGTAGATTTTTTGATACTTAATTCAAGGCGCTATTCACATTTTTTAGATTTGTCTACAAAAATCCCGTAATTCCCAAAAAAACTTTAAAAAATTTCCAAAAATGGGATTTTTTACTTTTTTTGCTATATCTTTCCAACCGATAACGGGGAGCAAAAATTTCTATTGCAAATAAAATTTAAACGCTTTAGACTTAATAAAAAGTATAACTCTTTTTTTATTCCAGCTTTGCGATTTGAGAAATTAAGGCGAAAATTCGAAATTAGTTGGAAAAATGGGTCAAATTTGGGAAACCCTGGTTCTCGCAAAAATCGATTTTTGAAAGCTTTTTTTCCTTTTAAGTATTTTGTGTTTAGTTATCTTTCAGAGCAATATAAATATTATATATGTTACTTAAGAAAATTTTTATATAACAGAAAAAGAACGTTACCACTTTTTTGGCAAAAAAATTGGAAAAAATCAATTTTTTTAAAAGTTTAAATTTAAATGCTCGTAACTTTTGACTCAGTAAATATTTTTTCAAAATTCTTTCTATTTGTTTTGAATGAAATAAGAAAATGGGGTTTAAAATTAGAACCTCTGTAGCAATAAAACTTCACCAAGACAGGCTAAAAAGTAAACATTTTAATTTTTGAAGCTTAATATCTTTTTAAATAAAAGAGGATGTTTTTAGTAGATATCGACTAGTAGAATCCTCCCATATAAAAATCTTTGAAATCGGTTTAGATATAAGGAATCAGGTTCGTTTTTAATAAATTTTATACCGGCCGGCCAAAAACGAACGCAAAAGTACAGATTTTATTGTAAAAAGTCAATCAGCTTTTCAAAAGACTTTTTCTAAATTATCTTCTTTTTCAATATTTATAAAAATATTTATAGTAGGAATATTCATTGAAAGCTTTTTGCAAAAAATACCGAGAAAAGATTGATTAGTGATTTTGTGCATATTATTTATTTTTAATTTGGCAATTAAATTGTTGTTAGAGGGTATTTTTGAATGAAATTTTACACCTATGCAGATTTTATGATGCTTAATTTCAAATATTATTAACTTTTTTAGATTTGTCTGCAGAAATCCACCAATTTCTATAAAACTTTAATTAAAATTTCCAAAAAAGGTTTTTTTTATATATCTTCCCAACCAATATCGGGGAGCTTAAAATTCTATTTAAAAAAAATTAAAAACATAATTAATGATATAAAAAATATTAAACTTTTCTGATTCCAGCTTAGCAGTTTGAGAAATTAATACAAAAATTGGAAATATGTTTAAAAAATAGGTAAAATTTGGGAAACCCTGGTTCTCGTAGGAATCCATTTTTTTAAATAATTTTTCCTTCAAAATATTTTTTATTTAATTATCTTACAGAAAAATATAAATACTGTATATGCTAAATAAGAAAATCTTTATATGTATAACAAAATAAGATGTGATCACTTTTTGGTGAAAAAAAAAAACGTAAAAAATCTACTTTCCTCAAAATTCAAATTTAAATGCTTCTTATAACTTTTGACTTTGTAAGTATTTTTTTAAATATTCTTTCTTTACACTATTTTGCTATTTGTTTGTAATAAAATAAAAAAAGTTTAAGTTGGACCCGCTTTAATGAAAAAAGTTCACCAAGGTACGTTAAGAAGTAAAAATTTTAATCTTTGAAGCCCAATATCTCGTAAACTAAAAGCGATAGAAATCTCTTCAAATCGTTTCAGATATAACGAATCTGTATAGTTTTTAAAAATGTTTATACCCGAGGTGTCTAACTTTGCTACCCTGTGAACCCGCCCCTGATAGCTATATATGGTCCAAGCTCAAAACTTAAACTAGCCAACACCTCTACTACCATTACGTGTAATTTCATTGAAATCTGACAAACCTTTCCGAAATTTCATAATTATTTCCATTTTTTTTTGGATCGCACAGTGTGTGTTGTCAATTCAATTTCAACAATACTAGCAAGTTTATAAATAAATAGTTGATTTGAAACACGCGTTAACTTTCTACGTTAACTTTTTTAGTTTTTAGGATATCAAATATATATGGGAAATTCTTCAAACTCGTTTACTTTTGATGTTCAAAAAAATGTCGAAAATTTTTGAATGGCACATCAACGATATTCCTTGGCTCTAGTGGAACACAGATCTGTTTGCGTGAATGACTTTTACCGAACGGCATCAATGATATGGCGATTTAAGATAAAAATTTATAAGAAAATTGCCAAAATTCTAATTATAGTCCTAAATCAAAAATTATTACATTTATGTATTCTACAATGCTGTATATAAAATACAAATTAAAAATATCGCGATATGTTAAGTATTCGGGGATATATTAGCGATTTAATAATTATTAAACCTTCTTATAAAATTTGCAAAATTCAGTTTTTAGTGATGTAGTCTTGTTCATATTCCTCAATTTATTGTAAAATTCATAATTTTTTTTTTTAAATAAGTCATAAGACAATGTCATTTATACACATTTTTTAATTGCACTTAGTCAAATCTCTAAAGTTGCATTAAATGAAAAATCGTACTTTTTTTCGAATGCCATATAGATTTTGATATAGGGTATTAAAGCAGCTACAGATTGACATATATCATGGCCAATTTTGATTAGCGCCTTGGATGTGCCTCGACGATTAATGTTAAACTAAAAACATCGCTGTCTTAGCCCATGAAAACCGTTGATGAATATTTTTAGTGAAATTATATTTTGTGCGTAATTAAAACTTTACACAGGAACTTATTTCAGTTTAAAATTGATTTATAACGCCAACATCCGCTACAACAAAATATGCAAAATTGCTGAATTCTTAAAAATAGCTTTACATGTTTAGCAAATTAATATTTTAAAACGCCACAATGATGATTAAATGTCATTTGGAAACCTTCTTTGATAACGCTATACTCTAGCTTCACTGAAATAACGCACGTTGGGATAAAAGGGATCGAAAATGGCGCTTAATTCAGGGAGAGGTGATATCAATATTTTAATGATGGGGATCTATTTTTATATTTATTATTAGGTTAAAAAAATGTATTTTTTGAATTTTAGGATATTTTTTGGCGGAATGGTAATGTCTGTCCGTCCGTCTAAACCTTAGGATTAAATGGGTCTAAAATCGCCGCATTATTCAGAGAAAGGTGATATTAATATTTAAATGGTCATGATTTAATATTTTATCAATTAGTTAATAAAAAAAAATATATTTTTAGAAATCTTGCATTTGTTTTGGCACAATAGTAATGTCCGTCCGTCTGTCTATACGTTGGAAGAAATGGGTCTAAAATGGCCGCATAATTCAAGAAAAGGCGATATCAATATTTTAATAATCACAACATGTTTTGCTTTTTATTAGTTAATTAAAAAATATAAACTTTAAAAATACTCCGATTTTTAGAATTCTAAGGCTTTCTTTGCAGAATGGTAATGTTTTCATACAAAAAAAAAAAAAAAAAAATCGTCATCAGTGAGAATAATCAACTGCGGATTGTGGTAGGTCTATATGTTTTATTTTATACTTTTTCCCCATACTTGATTGGATCGGAACTTATCAAAAGTCTATTAAATATATCTTCGTTTGATTTTTGTCTACTACATTTTCGTGAAAAATGTTTCCGGTAATTTTTGAAATCTTTTTTTCTTGCTTCTTGGGTGTCTCAGAAAGTTGGCCATTTCGTAGAAGAGCATGTTTTATAATTTCTGGGCCGTGAATAAAAAACTTGTGGAGGATAGGAGACATACAATACATGGATATTTATCAACGTAGTATCTGGCTGTATTGTTCGCATAGTTCCTGAATTTTTCAATATTAAATAGCAAGTACCAATATAAGACTCATCACTTTGTAGAATATAAAAACATTACATGAAATTATGTTCATTTTAACTGAGTTCGACTGTATTAAGCAGTAAAATTATTTTGTTTATTTAAAATAATTGTACAAAACAATAACAAAAAACAATAGTGAAATAACGAAAAATAAAAAATCTGCACTTAACCTGTTTTTGGTTTGGAGCAACTTGAGTTTTTTTCACAAAAATGTAAATTTCTAAAATCGGGCAAAATATGCTCACGATTTTATTTCAGAATATTTAAGTAGACAATATGTAATATTTTTCAGACAATTTTTCAGAACAAACGTCTTGTTATATTTTTAGTTACATTCCATGAAATTTGAAAATTAGTGCATTTTTGGACTATTTTCAAAAAAATAACAAAAAATACCAGGACAAAAAATATTTGACAAATTCTTGCACAAAAGTAAACTCAAATACCTGTAGTTGATAGTTCCATTTTAAAATTTTTCTTTAAAGCACTTTTTATTAAAGAAAAATTCACCGAAAGTTCATGAAAATTTAATTTTTTGCTCTTTTCTTAAAACCAAAAAAATTTTGAACTTTGAGAGCTCAGTACTCAAAAACCACGCAACCTACGTTAATGACTTTTATCGTTATTGATACATAATTTTGTCTATTTTTATTCGGTACCCAATTTTATTTAAAAAAGTTAATTTTCAAAATTCAATTAAACGCCACTTTCGACCCCTTTTACCTCAACGTGTAACGTGGCGAGTGTGCCTCTTGGAGCCATTCACGTTTTTTCTCTCTAAGTTTGGGAACCTCCTACAGCATTTCTGTCGAGGGCACATTAACAAGATATATGTCAATTGATGCATAATTTCATGAGCTATTAGGCTCTGTTTTTAATTTTGAAATATCCAAAACGGCGTAATATCCCCAGTGAAAAAAACAGCAAAGTTTTAAAATTTGGTTTCACGACTTTTGCAAAACACAATTTGCCACTGGTTAATGGCACGCTAATTAAATCCATGCTGGTCCTTTTCTACAAGTGTTTATAGTATACATTAGAAGAATTGGACATTTATGCTAAAATCCGCGACTACAGCAATAAAAAGAAATAAGAAAAACTTCTTAGTTTCAAACACTTTTTTTGGAATTTTTGACTTTGGGTGCTTGCCGGCACCACATGGAACCGTTTCAGGTCTTGAATTTTTTTTCTGTAACAGCATCAAGTTTTGTTAACATAATTGCATCAAAAGTGGTTTAAAAAAGTCAGAATTTACAAAAATATTTGGAATTTGCGTAAAAAGAGAAAATCTTGTTCTTAATTTAATAAAAATCAATCAGTAAAAAAAATAAGTCTTTCATTACAAAAACACATTTCTTTCATCTTTTCCAAATATATAAAATTTTGCCAAGACAAAATATATTTGTGGCCCCTCAATCGTTTGATCTCAGCACAACAAATTTTCAAATTTAAATATTGACAAAATTTTTCAACTTACTGTTCTCAAATTACTACCAAACTAAAAATAATTGATTAAAGAAATAAAAAGGTATTTCTTGTGCGAATTATACTTTGCATACCTAAACAATTTTTGACCCAATTTTTGTAGTCAAAACTAAATTTTTTTTTATTCTATCAAGGCTTTTAAGTGCTCTTACCTAAGATCTTTGAAATAAAAACCTTTTGTCATAAAGTTTCCTTTTTTTAAATATTTGTCCTTTACTCTTGATATTTATATGACTAAAATTGTTTTTGTATTAAATTACATTTAATAACAAGCTTTACGAAAAACAACAAACACTAACAAAGCAAATGGAAATGACAAGGGTTTTTTTTTTTCCAAATGACAACTACAAACTCGTACTATTTTTTGAACATTTCTTAGAGATTTGGGTAGATTTTGCAGGTTTTTTTTTTACTTTTTGGAAATGTTTTCAAATATGTTGCTGTTGTATCTTGTTTTTTTTTTTTTTTTTTTTTTTGTTTTTTTTTGCTAGTTATTATTTGATGTTGTTGTAAAGATTTTTCCAAGTTGTTTTTTTTTTGGTCTCAACAAATAAAAAGTGAAAACATATTCATAAGCCCTTGAGACATTAATATCATTGTTGACCCAAAATAGAAATAATAAAAATAGAATATTCTTTCTTTATATTTAAAAATAAGGGAAAATAAAACTATTTTCAATACGATACAAATATTTGCCAAACAGATTGTTTTTGTAAATAGAGGGCAATAGGAATAAAATTCAATAAAAATGATAAAAAAAACAACTGCTTAGAAAATTTTAATCTTTACTAGGGAATTGTTTTTCTTCAACTTTAGTTTTATTTTTATTGTTAATACTTTTTTTTATTTATGTGAAATAATTTCCCATATGCAAAATGAAAGCTTCAATGGTAGTCGCTCATCAGGAGTTTGATGATTATAGAAAATAGAAAAACCTCAAACTTTATTTTTATTATTTTTTCATTATTCTGGTAGAGGACAAGGAGGAGGGGAATAAATGTATAACCCGTACATAACTTAAATAGAACAAAATTTTAATATTCGTAGAAAAAAACATCAGAATAAAAAAGAAATCAACAAACAAAAATTTCATATAATATTGAAAACAAAAAAGAAACGTAAAAAAAACTTTTTCAATTTAGTAAAAAGCTTTTTTGCGTTTCTACTTTGTTCTGTAGTAGTATGTAGTTGCTGTTTGTTTGTTACAACTTTAATACCGTCTCTAGAGATATGATACATTTGGTGTTGTTGTTTTTTGCAATTTTAACACAAATGTCATATGCTGGGTTTAAATTCATATGTGTATTACAAATTGTTAACAGCATAAAATGAAAAACCTCCCAGCTCTGTTTATTTTATCATTCAATCACTCACCCTCCTCCCCTAGCCAAGCTTATCCTCTTGTTAATAGTTTTTGTTAAATTTTGACTTTTTTTGAAAAAAACAAATTTTAACATACATTTATACAAATGACTTACACACACATACAAACACATGAAGACTTTAACAAATATAAACAAAAAATAATCATTAATAATATGAATATTTCATATCATCAACGAAAATGCTTTTGTAACCCCTTTTAAAACAAACTCAAACATACGCATTTCTATTTACAAATTTATATGTACGAATAAGTGAACATATGTGTGTATTTATATGACTATATATGAAGCAGCTCTATAATTTAGACTTAGTTTTATGTGTTTGCTATAACCCACCCCTCGCAGCATTAACTGTTGAAGGAAAATATTATAATCCTTCAAAAAGGATCATAGATAAATCTGTAAAGTTTAAGTTAAGTTTGTTTGTTAAAGTTTAAAGGTTCTTTGGCGCTATCATTAATAGCATATATGTAGTTGTTGCAATTTTCATAGCATATTTTTAGGGTTTTAAATTAAAGGGCTAGACAACTTGGTTAATTTTTAGTTAACAAAATATGTAAGTATATGGCCAGAACGCTAATATTCTAAATAATCCTCTTAGTAAAATGCTTATTAACGGAAGTGATTGATGAAAAACTGAAAGACCCACATTTTTAGCGTAAGAATAAATTTTCGCATTTAGTGGCAATTTTTTTTTTTTTTTTTAGTAGTTTTACATAAAATGTAAATTAATTTGTTTGAAGTTAATTTCCTTTTTTTGTCGTAACATAGGAAAACACAGATCTTGTGACACGGGGTTTCTCATTCAATTCGGCTACACGATATTAATATGTAAGTGCTAAGCCTCTAATCCACTTTTTTATACCCACCATCAAAAAGATGGGCGGTATATTGATTTTGTCATTCCGTGTGTAACATGTCGAAGGAATCATTTAAGACCCCACAAAGTATATATTTTCTGGGTCCTGGTTAGATTCTGAGTCGATCTAACTATGTCCGTCCGTCTGTCCGTCTGTTGAAAGCAGGATAGGGCTCGAACAAGACAACGTAGGGGGACGAAATTTAGCACAAATATTTATCTTATATAAGGTTTGTTTGGGATTGAAAATAAACAAAGTTATGGGCTAAAAATTAGAAACACAGGGTGTCCGTTGTAGCTTAATTTCATACTTTTCTGCTGATATTTCTTAAACGAAAGCATGTACGACAACGAAATTTTGTATAAACAATTTTAGGATCGATATAAACTTGGAAACTAAAAATTGAAGGTGAGCGGTAAAGTGGGCGTACCACGTCCATATTTTGTTTCCGAGTTTACATTGGTCCTTGAACTATTTGAACACAATTTCGTTGAAGTTTCACCTTATATGGGAAGTGGGCGGTAAAGTGGGCGGACTACGCCCATTTTTAGTTTCCAAGTTTATATCGATTCTCAAATTATTTATAAAAAATTTCGTTATCGTACATGCTTTTGTTAAAGAAATATCAGCAGAAAAGTATGAAATGGACACCCTGTGTTTCTAGTTTTTAGCCCATAACTTTTTTGTTTGAACCGATTTTTGCCTATTTGCAAACCCAAACAAAACTTATATAAGATAAATAGTTGTGCCAAATTTCGTCCCCCTACGTTGTCTCGTTCGAGCCCTATCCTGCTTTCAGCAGATGGACAGACGGACGGACATAGTTAGATCGACTCAGAATCTAACCAGGACCCAGAAAATATATACTTTGTGAGGTCTTAAATGATTTCTTTGACATGTTACACACGGAATGACAAAATCAATATACCCCCCATCTTTTTGATGGTGGGTATAAAAATTGGATTAGAGGCTTTGTATTTATTAATACCGTGTATACGAGTCGACTGAGAAACGCCATGTCGCAGAAAATTTTATTCATTTTGTAACTCTGTGTAATCAATTTGGTAATATTTTTCATTACTTTTTATACCATTCACCCACCTTTGATGGTGGGAGAGTGTTATGCGTTTGTGCTGAGGTTGTTATATTCAAAAATATTGGTGTGACCTTTAATTGTGTTTTGATATTTGTGACAAGTTTTTATTTTGTTGTCATGAGGTTAAAGACATTTATGGCTATAAATGATTTGTTAAATAATTTTAATTATTTAATTATATAAACAAGTAAAGAATATTAAAAAGGAACAAATTTTAATTATAAGTGACATAAAAATAATGATAAATCAGATTATATATTATATTATATAATCTGATTTATTATAATAATATAAATATGATTATATTATGACAAAAATCAACTCATATTTAGATACAATTATATTGTTAAGGAATTAAATTTACTAATTTGAATTAAACAGTATAAAAAATTTATAACGCACAGTGATTCTAAAGCGCTTTTTTTGGAAATACTTCTGTAACTTTTGAACCGATAGAGATGTCTCAATAAAATTTCACATGGTCAGAGGTGAGGTGTATTCAAGTTGATTTGGAGGAGTACAAGCCCCTAGCGGGTCGGGGGCCCTAAAGTTATCTTCAACATTTCCTCGAGCATTAGCAACATACAAATTTTGATCCGAGAGCTGCGAAAAATCTGCCAGTACATATGTTTCATCGTCCATTATACAACATGAGTATTTTTGTAGGAAATTCGATTTTAATTTCCATGGGATTATACATATGATAAAATGGGATTATACATATGATAAATTGGGATTATATACAGCTGCGTTCATAATAATAGGAGTGGTGACAAACCAAACTTTCTTAAGTAAAATTTATCATAAGGTAATTCTAAAACCTCGGCAAATTTTAACTATGTTTATAACAGGATGTAAAAAGTTTAAAGCAAAAGAAATAATCCTAAAAAGAATTACGTTTACGATTTAATTCACAATTGTTTAATTTTTTTTTCAATGTGCATTGATCATAAAAATAGGAGCGATGGTGAATTCTTAAAAATTATGGTGTTTACGTTAAAATTTTTTTAATTAAATTGAAAAGTAATTATAAGGAAGTGAGCTAAGTATATTTCAAACAGATTTTTTTTTAATAAAGCAATTATTTGTTTAATAGTTGGACGAGGAAAACGCTCTTCTGAGGAAAAGCGAAATTAATAAAATAAAATCGTAGAAATTATGGATTTTTTTTTTTTTTTTTTAAATCAAGTAGATGTTATCATGTGTCGATAATATGATGGTAAATGCATTATTGTACAAAAGTAAAGTGGAAATGTTAAGCCGAAGCGAAAAATATTGAGTGCGGATGATCTTCGTGTAGTCCTTTTTAGTAAAATAAATTACTTTCTGCCAGCAAATAACATCTAAAAGGAGCTAAAATTGTCAGTGTGTGCTCTTACTATTCGTAGACGCTTGATTAAAAATAATTTATTTGCTCAAAGTCCTCGAAAAACACCACTGCTATTAAAAAAACACGCAGCCTACAGCTTTAAGTTTTCACAAGGACACATTGAATAATCAAAAGAAAAATTAAGGAACTTTCTGTGGTTAGAAAAAAGCCAAATTGGTGGAAGTAGACTCCGATAGTATGTCCAATGCCTTTCCAACATAGTATTTTAATCACAATATAAAAAAAACACTGTCAATCATGTTGAAAGTGATAATATAGTGAGTTTTATAATACAATTGAGGTTGATCCAATACACCATATAAAAGGATAATGGATCAACGGTTACGTGTGGAAACAATGAATAATTTAAGGCTGAATACAATATCCCTTTCAATTGGAACTAAACACAGGATAAAGGACCAAAATTCATTCATTTAATGCCAAAGTATTGATTTCGTACCAATGGGGGTTGAGCTTATGTCGTAGCTTTCTTAGTTTCCTGACCTCAATTGCTTATAAAATCTATGGAGAGTCGTTAACAAATGTATTACAGAAAAAATGCTGTCAAATGCTGACGAATTGTGGGAATGAGTGTGAGATAATTGGTGAAAAATTCCAGTAAGGCTTGGTCGGTTTATCATTGACTCTATGACTATTAGATATGCTGAATTCACCAAAATTAAAGCTTTTTCCATAAATTACTAAAAGTATTTAAGCTATTTTGGAAACAGTTATAAAGTCGTTTAGCAAATTTCCGGTCTAATTTTTTAAAAAGTTACACTACTCCTATTTTTATGAACAACCAGTTTTGAAATATTTTTGTTAAAATTTCGTTTTTTTTTTATTAAATATAGCTTTAATTACATTGCGAATTATTCTAATACTACAATAACAAATTAATCATTATCGTTACTCACAAAACTTCAATAAAAAAATATGTTTTGTGTTTAAAAATTTAATCTTAGTTTCTTATATAAGGTCACTCCTATTTTTATGAACGCAACTGTATATGATGAAATTAGTTTATATATATGATATAATGGGATTATTAAATGATAAAAACATGATGAAATTGGAAGTAATATTTAAGATTATTCTAAATCGAATCATAAAATGATGAAAAAATTTTAAAATGGAATCATAATAATAATTGCGTACAAATATACTTATTTTTAACTGTAATCATATATTAGAAACATAGTATGTTGCTCTTAGTTTATGGTCACTTAGTTTATGGTCACCATTCTAAATCGAATCATTAAATGACGAAAAAATTTTAAAATGGAATCATAATAATAATTGCGTACAAATATACTTATTTTTAACTGTATTCATATATTAGAAACAGTAAGTTACTCTTGGTTTATGGTCACTAGAACCATATTTTTTCTTTGCGTGTATGTTTAATAATTTATAATTGTGATTTATATTTAATTAAATTTAGACTCATCAGTACAATTAAAAAAAAGTTGCACATGTTTTTAATACATAAGTTTCGACGGAATGGTTTCTTTTTCTTTCACAAAATTCAGTTAATAATTTTGAAATATTTCAGTTCCAAATGTTTTGACCACTTCTTTAAAGACGTTTTTGTTTTAAAATCAAAGAATGTTTGTCAATAATGTGCTTGGGCAGATGTTCCTATTTCTTTAAACAGTAAAAAAAATCGAATTTATTTAAATTGGAAAATCATAATATAGCACTTTCTTGACTTCTCATACATTAGCTGTCAAAATATAAATAATGATAAAAATATAAGTACAATACTTTTACAATTTTTTAATAAAAAAAAAAAAAAAATAAAAAAATTTCAAAACAGAAACTTCGTCCCTATTTAAAAATGTCTATTGGCCAACTTTATTTTAAAATAATATTTCAATAAAAAATTTTAACACTTAATAGATGTGCTATAAATTTGTTTCATATTTTTTTTTTTTATTACTCAATGATTTGTTTTTGCAAATTTTGCAAAATCATGATAAGAAAAGCGTTTATAACGATTTGTGTTTTATGATTTTTTTTTTTTTTTTTTTTTTCGAAAAACTTTTCAAATTTAAGTTTTTCTAACGACGTCTTTTCAATATTGAGTATTGTTATTTTTTATTTTAATGTAATTTTCAAGTCATGTTAGAAATGTAAAATAATAATATAAAAAATCACACAAAACAAAAATCTAAACTGAAAATCCAATCAAAAAGTCACAAAGTTTGCACATTTAACGCCTCATAAAAATGTAATAGATAAAAAAGTATAGAAGATAGACAAGACAACAATAAGATAGAATAACAAAAATATTAAATTGAAATACAATATGACAGTTACAATGTTGTATGTGTGTATGTCTATTTATTTTCTATACAAACATACATATGTTTGTATGGAATCAATAATGATGGATTGGAGAAAAATTATTATTAACCCTGGAATGTTATTTTGAGTGATATTTCTGTATTCGTTGTATATTTTTTTGTGAATTTTGGTATAACACTTGCCGTAAATAAGATCTTGAAGTGTCCAGACGTTTGTTGCTGTGAGCGGTCTGGAAGCTAGTATTTTGAGCAACCTTGTTAGTCGAAAAGATTAACGAAGCTCTTAGTGTAACTTTTTGAACTTCTAGCGATAAAGTAATTTAGTAAATAAATTAATGCAGTGTATTTAATATTTGTTCCTATAGTGTGAAATATATTTTTTGGGGAAAAATAAATACAATATGACTTCCAGAAATAATTTTGGCAACACATAAGTATATTTTTTTTGTCACAGTTCAGTTGATGATGAGGAAACTCTATATCCAATATATAATAGAATAGAATTTTGGTATAACACTTGCCGTAAATAAGATCTTGAAGTGTCCAGACGTTTGTTGCTGTGAGCGGTCTGGAAGCTAGTATTTTGAGCAACCTTGTTAGTCGAAAAGATTAACGAAGCTCTTAGTGTAACTTTTTGAACTTCTAGCGATAAAGTAATTTAGTAAATAAATTAATGCAGTGTATTTAATATTTGTTCCTATAGTGTGAAATATATTTTTTGGGGAAAAATAAATACAATATGACTTCCAGAAATAATTTTGGCAACACATAAGTATATTTTTTTTGTCACAGTTCAGTTGATGATGAGGAAACTCTATATCCAATATATAATAGAATAGAATTTTGGTATAACACTTGCCGTAAATAAGATCTTGAAGTGTCCAGACGTTTGTTGCTGTGAGCGGTCTGGAAGCTAGTATTTTGAGCAACCTTGTTAGTCGAAAAGATTAACGAAGCTCTTAGTGTAACTTTTTGAACTTCTAGCGATAAAGTAATTTAGTAAATAAATTAATGCAGTGTATTTAATATTTGTTCCTATAGTGTGAAATATATTTTTTGGGGAAAAATAAATACAATATGACTTCCAGAAATAATTTTGGCAACACATAAGTATATTTTTTTTGTCACAGTTCAGTTGATGATGAGGAAACTCTATATCCAATATATAATAGAAATATAGTCATGCTGAAGACTGAGTAAAGCCATATTATAAAGTACTAACGATTAAAGATCGACTTCATCTTACAAGTTCTTTAAAAAATCTCAGGACGC
The DNA here is from genome assembly GCA_951394005.1 of Protophormia terraenovae. Lineage (NCBI taxonomy): Eukaryota > Metazoa > Arthropoda > Insecta > Diptera > Calliphoridae > Protophormia > Protophormia terraenovae. The sequence continues at coordinate 135,931,241 of OX596073.1, forward strand.
GATTGATATTTTCGACCAAATATGCAGAGAAATATCATAATAAATCAAGATATATTGGTGCTGCTCTATATTTTCTGCATCAAAATAAACATTAATTATATTAATAGTTTATTAAAAAAATATATTAAAAACAATTAAAGAACCATTTTTTTTTTTTTTTCTCTTTTTTTTTAATAAAATTTCCTTAAAAAACTGCATAAGGGTCTAAGGAGTGAGATCGAAAAATTCTTAACACACATTTTGCCTCATAACTTTTTTCGGAATCAATATTCAAAATTTTTTTTTGATCTAGTTATCATGGAAAAATACTTCAGTTATCATGTTAATTTGTCCTTATTTTCATCAAAATAAGCGACGAAAAAGACTTACGTCCAACAAGTTATTAAAAAATGTCAAAAAATCCAAATAGGTCTTACAAATAATTGGCCACAGAATTAAATGTCGTCCGTAAAACCGTTTCTAATGTTATTAAACAGTATCAGGAGAATTTGACTATTGATGTGAAACCTAGTTCGGTAAGAAAAAAGGACCACATGATATTGGGAAGGCCAGAAAATTGAAGGCATATTGAAAGGAACTCCAAACACATCTGGTAGAAAATCAGCTCAGTTTTCTCAATGCTTCGACTATTTGGTGCGAAAATTTAAAGCTAATGGGAAAGTTGATAACATATAAAGTTCAAAAAATTCCAAACTGGAATTCTGCAAAAAAAATTACAAGCCAAAAATAGGACTCAGAATTTAAACCCAATTTTCATACAAAAATACTCAAGCTGTATAATTGACGAAGAAACGTAGGTGCTGGCAGAATCTTCGCAGCTTGTGTCTCAAAAATTTTTATTGCTAATGTTGGAGATAAGTTTAAGACCCAAAAGCAGCAAAAATTTCATATAAAATTCATGGTATGACAAGCTTTTTGCAGTTGCGGCAAAACTGGAAAGTCATTTGATACATTCGGATCTATAAATACCAAAATATGCATAAAGGAATATTTGCAAAAAAGACTTCTTCTTTTCTTAAGAAAGCACAACGTATCCACATATTTTTAGATCCATTTGGTATCATGTCACTAAGGTAAGAAAGCTCTGGAGTGGTACCAAATCAATAACATAGTTTTAGTACCAAGAGAGGTCAATTTTCAAAATTGTCCATAGCTTAGACCAGTGGAGAGATATTGAGCTCTTGTGAAAAGTGAATTCAAGAGCACAAAAAAGATGTAACAAAATACCAAAGATTTTAACAGAAGATGTGCACATTGTTCCAAAAAAGTGACTGAAGCAACTATGAAATCTCCAAAGAAAGGGTTTTCAAAAATGGTCCACAATTTTATAATTAGTGGTTAGAACCATAAAAATTATATATTTCTGTGATCTGTGCTAAATTATCAAATGATTAAAAAAATAATGAAAACTAAGATCAACCGTTTTCAAGTTATTGAATATTATGTATGTTAAGAATTTTTCGATCTCACTCCTTAGTTCAGCGGCTAATGTCTTATCGACTTTGTTCTACTTCCAATATGTCAAGCAAGCATTGTAAAACTTTCGAAAATCTCTTATCAACAGGTAAATTTATAACAATACTTTAAATTATAGAAAAAGAAAAATAAGTTTTCAGCTTCTACGGCTAAAAAAAACACTGAACTACTAAGGGACACTGTAAAAAAAATTCTAAAAAGTATCACAAATTTGAAATATGCAAAAACATTTATTTTTAAACTCTTTTTTGTTTAGAATAATTATAGGATACATTCCTTTAAAAAAAACATATGTTGCCTGTTCCAAATTTTTTACACAACTAACAACTAAGGGTACTTATGTAACACCATCTCCAAAAAAGTACAAAAATTTAGGTCTTTTCAGTTTTTGCTTAATATTTTGAAAACAACGATAAGTATTTAGGAATTTTTGCTGTTATTTTATTTAAATTAATTCATCAATTAGAAATCAATTGTTTTATTTTTAATTTTAGTGATATTTTTAATAAAAGTTAGTGTTAGTCGTTTCGACTAACGAAGCCCTCAGAGGGGTAAAAATATCAAAGCCCTTCCAGGGTTAAGAGAGAAATAAAATAACAAAAATCTATGATTTACTATTGATTTTATAGACATGAGAGTATATGCGAGAGAAACATAAAATAAAATACTATTGTTAGAAAAATAAACAGTAATAAAGAAAATAAAATAAACTTTCAGAAAGACTGTCTTAAAAAAACGCGAAATTTTTTAAAATAATTTTAAACATTTTAAAGAAATTAACTGATGTTAAATAATTACATTCAATCCTGAACCATATTCCCATTTTAAATTATTAAGAATTCAATTTGCCGCTTTTAATTTCAACCTTGATCTTAATTTCTAGTTAAACATTTTTCAATATTGTATTTTTTCTAGAATTTTTATTACACCTCCTACTGTTTACTTATACATATATGTATATCACCTTATAAAGTATACAAACATAAAAACTTATACATATGTAATGAAAAAACCATCACAAAAATATTAATCATAAAAAAAAAACGAAAAATCCAAGCCTGGAGATTTATCTAGTAATCTGGTGGTATTTTGATAGAAGGGGAGGAGGTTGAAATAAAACAACAATAACAAAATAACAAATAAAATAACTAGAAGCGAAAAAAAGAATAATATCCCCTACACACAAAAGAAAAACAATAAAATCAAAATAAATTCCTTATTTTAGTTTTGACAATATAAACACCGATATTTGTTTGGGTTAAAGTTTTTTTTTTTTTTTTTTTTGTCATTGGGATTTTGTCAAAATCACGCAACACCTAAAAGGGAAATGAAGCAACACAAACAAACATTATTGTAGTAGAGAAAAAGAAAACTAAAATAAAAAAGGCCTGAAGTAATACAACCTTAACACTTGTTTGAGTCTCTGGAGAAAAATCAAACATATTTCTTTTTTTCGATATTTAAGTTTTGTATCATGGAATGATGCGATATTTTCAATTTAGCACAAGTAACATAGAACTCAATAATTTTATTTATTTATTTTATTTTTTTTTTTTTTTTCAATATTATAAAGAAATTTACATTTGTTTTAATTCAGCATTTCAACGACAAACTTCGTGTTAATATATTTTGTGAGTATTTGGTAGAAATATACAATACAATAAGGTGTGAGATCGAAAAAAATTTAACACACGTTTTGTCTCTTAACTTTTATCGAAAGCAATTTGCTTTGTTAAAAATCAAACAAGCGCGAAAGTTATATCTATATAGCCACCATCAACTAAAGTGGGCGAACCACGCCCATATTTGGTTTCCGAGTTTATATTGACCCCCAAACTATGTATACAAAATTTCGTTGTCGTACATGCTTTTGTTTAAGAGATATCAGCAGAAAAGTATAAAACGGACACCCTGTGTTTCTAGTTTTTAGCCCATAACTTTTTTGTTTATTAACCGATTTTGCCCATTTTCAATCCCAAATAAACCTTACATAAGACAAATATTTGTGAAAAATTTCGTTCCCCTACGTTGTCCCGTTCGAGCCCTATCCTGCTTTCAACAGACGGACGGACATAGCTAGATCGACTCAGAATCTAACCAGGACCCAGAAAATATATACTTTGTGGGGTCTTAAATGATTCCTTCGACATGATACACACGGAATGACAAAATCAATGGTCAAAAAAACTAAATTGGTCAAAAAATTAAAGGTCTGCCGTTAAATAGTATCAGCAGAGTTTTACTATTGCACATTGGGGTAAAAGGGGTCGATTAATTAAGGGAAAGGCGTTATCAAAATTTTAGTGATAACATTTTAGTTTTTTACTAAAAATTAGGTAAAAAAAATCAGTTTTATAATTTTAAGATTTTTTAGCAGAATAGTAATATCCGTTAGAGTTAAATGGGTCGAATATTATGCAAAATTCAGGGAAGGATGGTATCAACACTTCAGTAATCTCGTTTAATTTTCCTATTTACAAGTAAGTAAAAAAACTCAATTATGAGATGTCTTTTGGCTGAATGGTAATGTCTGTCCGTCTGTCTATACATTTGTATTAAATGGGTTGAAAATTTTGCATAATTCAGGGAAAGTTCCAATATAAATGAAAAAAATTTCACCAAAGTACGTTAAAAAGTTAAAATTTTAGTATTTGAAGCCCAATGTCTTGTAAACTAAAACAGATAAGGAATATACAAAAAAAATCTTTGTAATCGAATCTGTTATAACGATTCAGGATCGATTTTAAAAATGTTTATTCCCGAGGTGTGGAGCTCAAAACTTAGATTCGCCTGCAGCTCTACTACCACTGTGTAAAATTTCATTGAAATTCCATAATTATTTCCATTTAATTTTTTTAATCGCAAACAGAGCATTGCAACAATGACTAAAATAACATTATTAGATAAAACCACTGTGATTGCTAAAAATAAATTTTCACTATTAGTTTTATATGTTTTAACCATTGGTGTTCATTAATGAGTAAAATATTTTTAATCACATTGGTAAATAATCTTTAATCTATTTTAATTCGATTTTAGTATATATTTTTAAATTGTATAAATTAATCTCTTGATTAACAGTTTTTTTTTTGTTTTAATAATTATATTGAACAATTTTTGTTTTTAAACTGTATATAAATTTCTCTCTATAAAACTATAAAATTCAGAAAAAAAATAATAACAACAAAACCATAAACACATTTTATAAAATATTTAATTTGTTAAATTATTATAGTGGTTATAAACCAAACCTTTACTAAACAAACACATGTATATAAAAAAAAAAAAAAATACCAAAACCACTGCACATACATATACATTTCTATAACCTATCTAATATCTGCATGTATACGTATAAATAAAGACCAGGTTACAATAGATTTGTTATTATTAAACCATTTATCTCTCATACATGGTTCAGGTTTTGTCTTTTTTATTTTTTTATTCAGTTTTGTGTGACTTTCCAAAGGAATGAACAATAGCTACATGCATGCCTGACTAACATTCATTTATGTAAATACACATACATATGCATGTATATGTAAATGTTTATGGGATATATTGAATATTTTATTTTTTTTATTTTTCATTATATAGAATTATAAATAAAACCATATTTTATGATTATAGTTTTTTTCTTATTTAGCAAATAACCACAAAATACATTTACACTAATATCAATATCATTATTATCAGTTTTAATATTAAAATATTTTTCAATACACACACACATCAATATTTATCCCTTTCTATTCAATAATTTGCTCTCTTTCATCCTGACATGTTAAAAACCTTGTGGGAATTTTGTAAATTTATTTTATTTATACTAATGTCTTAATGTAAAATGTCAAATATCTTTGGTAAAATAGTCCTTTGTGTATTTACCTTGTGTGTGTGTGTGTTCAAATGAATAGCAGTTATGTTCTATAGATTATGTGTAGTTAGTATTTTATATATTGTATTTTAAATGTACATTTATGCTTGAATATGATTGAAATATTTATTTACAATTTACAAGTGACAGTGGGTGATAAAATGAGAGAAACGCTTTAAGATTACTTAAGGATAACATTTATGAAACATATAAAAAGTCTCAGTTTAGAAACAAAGTCCCAGTATAAAGCTAAAGACTAAGGTATCATCCATTCCACTAAATAATTATTTATAGTTTATAACTTTTTTTATTAAACTGATATAGAACTGGAGTAGAACTGGACTTAATTTAAAGTAGAACTAGAAACTAACAAAACTAACTTAGAAATGAACTAAAATTGAACTAGAACTGAACTAGAACTGAACTAGAACTGAACTAGAACTGAACTAGAACTGAAGTAGAACTGAACTAGAACTGAACTAGTACTGAACTAGAACTGAACTTAAAACTGAACTAGAACTGAACTAGAACTGAACTAGAACTGAACTAGAACTGAACTAGAACTGAACTAGAACTGAACTAGAACTGAACTAGAACTGAACTAGAACTGAACTAGAACTGAACTAGAACTGAACTAGAACTGAACTAGAACTGAACTAGAACTGAACTAGAACTGAACTAGAACTGAACTAGAACTGAACTAGAACTGAACTAGAACTGAACTAGAACTGAACTAGAACTGAACTAGAACTGAACTAGAACTGAACTAGAACTGAACTAGAACTGAACTAGAACTGAACTAGAACTGAGCTAGAACTGAACTAGAACTGAACTAGAACTGAACTAGAACTGAACTAAAACTGAACTAGAACTGACCTAGAACTAAACTAGAACTGAACTAGAACTGGACTAGAACTGAACTAGAACTGAACTCGAACTGAACTAGAACTGAACTAGAACTGAACTAGAACTGAACTAGAACTGAATTAGAACTGAACTAGAACTGAACTAGAACTGAACTAGAACTGAACTAGAACTGGACTAGAACTGAACTAAAACTGAACTAGAACTGAACTAGAACTGAACTAGAACTGAATTAGAACTGAACTAGAACTGAACTAGAACTGAATTAGAACTGAACTAGAACTGATATAGAATTGAAGTAGATATAATATAGAACTGAGTTAGAACTGAATTAGAACTAAACAACAACTGAACTCGAATTGAACTTGAATTTATGTAGAACTGAATTAGAATTTTAGTACAACTTAACTAAAACTGAACTAGAACTGCACTAAAATTGAGCTAGCATTGAACTAAAACTGAAGGCTTACTTTGTTTTGCTCTTCACTGTTTCATATTATAAGAACATAAATATGCCTATAAATTGCTAAATTTAAATAAATTAACTTAAATTTTAATTGTGACTTAATTTCCATATACTTTACAAATTGTTCACAGACATTTGCTCATGTCACTTTTTTTTTTATTTTATGTACAAGTCATCAGGTCATCAATTACTTACATTTCAAAATTTGTATAATATATAATTAAACGAATGACTGAGTAAATGATTTAAAGTTAAAGTGCAAGATTCATTAAAGTATTAACAAGATACACACGTACATAAATATGTATTTTTGTATGTACAGATGAGTGATAATTCGATAACGTTATGTTGAAAATTTCGTATATATTTTACATTATTTTAATTAAATCCCTTAACAAAAGAAAGAAAGAAAAATATATTTCAGCAAAATTCAATATAAAAAGATAATTAAAGAGGATTTAAGGCATTTTAAAGTATAGTCAAGGTTTGTAATGATGTGCACAATGGCTTGAGCTGACTCTTTATGAATTTAAATGAAAAAAAAAAATGTATTGTTATTTTTATATATTTAAAATTTCAGTTAATTTTTTCTATATAAGCCACAGTGCAATTGACATAAAGTTATATCAGTTGAAAGCATAATTATGTATATTTAATAAACAATTTTTAAATGTATTCCATCAGTCTGTTGAATAAAATAAAGATATAAAATCACAATTCAATAAGAAATTTTATTTTTAATAATAATTTTTTTTTTTTTATCATTATGGAATATATTCACAAGATTTCCCTTACACTGTCACTAACACATATCAACAGTTATGTCCATACAATAAAATCTGCACATACTATTTACTACATATGCTTAATATCTCATTAAGTTCATAAAATGTCATTTTTATTATACGACGAGTAGTTGTGTCCGTATTACTGATTTAACATTAGTTTGTCAGTGTATATATTCTTTTTGGTATAAAGTGAGTAGCAAAATAAACGTATGACGTTATTTGCATAAACTTGGATTGTAACAACAAACAAATACTCATACATATTAATATTATATACAGAATCATATACAATGCAAATTCGAAAGTATGTATTGTGAATATCAGGACAATACACTACAATTCATATTATAACTATTATACTCGTACTTTAATAAGGACTGTCCTTAGTTCATGCTCTTGTTGTTAATATCACCCAACTGCGAACATTTGTATACACATATGCAAATATATTTTTTAACAATAATGCCACGAATAATGAAAATTCATATATAAAAGGAAAATCATCATATATACACATTCAGTTAATGCTATTGTATTTGTGTGCCAATACTCTTTTATGCACAGAAATTTTAAACATATGACGGTATTTTCTTTATCGAAAATATATACATATATATTGGAGGGATTTAAAGAAGCGATTTTTTGTTAACTTTGAATTGTTATTTTTTGCTAATATTGTTTGTTCTGTGTAAAAGAATTTATATAATTGAAAAAATAACCCGCTTTAATATCTTTTCATTAAGCAGAATTTTAAAAGAGTTGCTTTTGAATTAGAAATTATATAAAATTGAAGTAGAACTGATATAAAGCTGAACTAGAACCGAACCATAACTCAACTAGAATTGAAATAAAGACGAACTAGAATTTAACTTGAACTGCGCTAGAACTGAACTAGAAGTGAATTTTAATGAAAACTAGAATTTAACTAAAACTGAGCTCAAATCGAACTAAAACTGAGCTAGAACTGAACTAGTACTGAACTAGTACTGAACTAGAACTGAACTAGAACTGAATTAGAACTGAAATAAAACTGAACTAGAACTGAACTTGAATTGAACTAGAACTGAACTGGAACTGAACTAAAACTGAACTTAAACTGAACTAGAATTCAATTAGAATAAGAACTGATGTAGAACCGAACTAGAACTGAACTAGAATTGAATTAGAACTGCACTGGAAATGAAGTAGAACCAAACTAGAGCTGAACTGGAACTGAACTATAACTGAACTAGAACTGCATTAGAACAGAACTTTAACTGAATTAGAACTGAACTAGAACTGAACTAGAACTGAACTAGAACTGGACTAGAACTGAACTAGAACTGAACTTGAACTGAACTAAAACTGAACTACAACTGAACTAGAACTGAACTAGAACTGAATTAGAATGGAACTAGAACTAAAACTTAACTAGAACTAAAACTGAACTAGAACTGAATTGAAACTGAATTAGAACAAAATTAGAACTGAAATAGAACTATACTAAAAAAGAACTAAAATTGAACTGGAACTTAATTGAAATTGAATTAGAACTGAACCGGTATTAAACTAGAACTGAAATAGAACTGAACTTAAACAATTTTTCTTTTCATAAATTTATTCTTTCGTTTTCCCCAACATTTTCTTGTATTATAATTTTTAGTTTTAGAAACACATACAATTTCCTTTAATTCTCTGCCTTAATGCTCAATATTGCTTTAGTATTCTGTGATATAGAAATTCAATATTTTCGCTATATATACTAAAGGAAAAGTATTTCAAGTACATAATATTATATTCCATGTACTTGTATGTATTTGTACATCTCAATTTTTGGATGATGCTTAAATAACAGCAGAAGTTGCAACTACCAAATAACAACCAAATACTTTTTGAACTTAAACACATACAAACACTTTTAAAAACAAGATATAAAACCCGAAACAAATTTAAAAAGGTCAGGGTAAAATTCAATCGAAGGCGAAAAAATAATAATAAGAATTTCTGTTAAAAAAAATTAAAAAAAAAAAAAAATGATAAATAAAAAATTCAATACCAAGAAAAAATATGTTAGTATGTATGTTAAAATCCTTTAATATTATTTGATTTTTCTTTCTATCAGCAAATACGTCTGCAGAACTTTTATATATTTGAATGGGTAAAAAGAAATTGTTAAAGTTAAATTCTTATTAAAAATAATAAAAAAAAGGAACAATAAAAAATCAAGAATTTGAAACTGAAAGAGAAATGTTGGATTTTTTTTTTATTATGCCACAACAGCAATTTACATAAAGAAAAGGAAACAATCATCGTGCAACAATTGATTTTAACAAGGCCAAGTCCAATATTCTATTTTATTTTTTTATATGAATTTTATATGCTAAATTGTTTGTTTTGCCCCAACCCACCCTCTGTATTTATCTGGTACTTTTTTCTGCTTTTACTGTATAAAAATTAAAATAAATTAAAGGAAACCAACGGAAAGGGCATTGTGAATTGTCTCTTCCTTAATGCTATGTATAGGAGGCCTCATTAAAATATGGCCTACTTACATGTAAAAGTATATCTGCTGATAATTGCGACTAAAGAAATAGAGGGGAAAAAATAAAATAGTTTTTGTTTCTTTTAGAGAGCTTTGAGTTGCTTTTTTTTTTTTTTTTTTGCAAATTAAGGATCCAAGCACTAAATTTTAATATGTTTCTTGGTAAGTCGTTATGTTTAAATGCAAATGAGGCTTATTACTTGTCGTATATAGTTTTTTGCTTTTTAAACTTGCGCAAGTATAAGGGATAACAATGGCATCTGCAAAAATAATTGTTAAACACTGAATAGTGTAAAGAAGAAATTATTAGAAAAAACAGAACTGAAACTCAGCGGCGCTTTACCAAAAAAAAAAAAAAAATGGAACAGAGTCAGAACTGAATTAGAACGGAACTATAATTGAACTAAATCCGAACTAGAACTGAACCAGAAGTGGACTAAAACTGAACCGAACTAGAACGATAGTAAAACTGCACTAGAATAGAACTACAGCTGAATTAGAACTGAACTAGAACTGAAATAGAATTGAACTAGAACTGACCTAGAACTGAACTAGAACTGAAGTAGAACTGAAGAAGAACTGAACTAGAACTGAACTAGAACAGAATTAGAACTGAACTAGAACTGAATTAGAACTGAACTTGAACTGAACTAAAATAGAACTAGAACTGAACTAGAACTGAAACTACTGAACTAGAACTGAAGTAGAACTGAACTAGAACTGAACTGGAACTGAATTAGAACTGAACCAGAAGTGGACTAAAACTGAACCGAACTAGAGCTGAATTAGAACTGAACTACAAGTGCACTAGAATAGAACCAGAGCTGAATTAGAACTGAACTAGAACTGAACTAGAACTGAACTTGAACTAAACTAGAACTGAACTGGAATTAAATTACAACTGAATTAGAACTGAACTGGAACTAAACTAGAACTGAACTAGAACTAAACTACAACTGAATTAGAACTGAACTAGAATTAAACTACAATTGAACTAGAATTGAAGTAGAACTGAACTGGAACTAAACTAGAACTGAACTAGAATTGAACTAAAACTGAACTAGAATGGAAAAGTAATTTCTCAAAAATATCCAATTACAATTCATTGCTGTTAGATTTTATTTTAAATTTGCTACCATCTGCACATTTCTATTTAGTTTAATTTAAATCGTTCAACGTAACCACAGCTAAAATGTTTTATAACTCGACAACAATTTTATTTTTAACAAAAAGCATATGTGTAATAAAGTAAAAAGTAGCAGTTGTCTTTTCGTTGTTATTTTTCCCCAAACAAAATTTATAAAATATTTAGAAACTTCTTTGACAAGTCATCATATATCATAAAAATGTAAATGTAACAAACTTACAACAAAAAATTCTCAAAAAATATACACAGCACCAAAAAAAAAAAAAAAAAAAAAAAAAAAAAACACTGTTTGCTTCAGCGAATTTACTTTACTAAAATAATGAACTCTATATGGTTGAGGATGTGACAATAGATTTGAGTGTGTGTTTGTAAGTGCGGGTGTGTTGAAACTCAAGGACAACAACCCGCGTTTGTTTGCTTATACACATGCATTTAAAAGTAAATGATGTTAGTGGTATTAAATTTTTGCTGTAACATATGTCAAAAATAATGCCAAAATGGAAAAAAAGTAATAAGTTTTTTTTTTGTTCTGCACTCTAGTTTTCTCTAGCAAAACATCTCCTTGATTTGTATGTGAAAATGTAAAAACCATAATGACACATATATTTAAAAAAAAAAAAAAAATAATAAATAAACAGAATATAGTTTATTTAATGGAATACATACACGTACTAAGAATTTAAAAGTAACGCATACTTTTTACCCACCAAAAGTGAAAGGAAAATGTGTAAAAAAATATAAAATTTATGCTTTTTAAAAAATATCTTACACAAAGTAGCATGCACAGTGAAACCATTAAGCGATAATAACTTAAAAATTTCCAAGTTTAGTTTCTATATATATTTTTTATGTTTTATTAAATTTTGTTTTAACTCCACTGTACTACTTTTTATCAACACTATTGTCATATATATATGTTTGTTTTCGTATCTTTCTAACTATGAGATGGAAAGTTGGCACAAAATAAAAAATGAAAAAAAAAAAAAGAAACCAAAATAAGGAAAATAAACAACTAGATGAAAATATATCCTTGAAATAAATTAGTATTCTTTTACATATTTTGCTTCAATATTAAAGTTGAAACTTGTTTGCATTGCTACTCCCACTACTTTTGTAGTATCTCCTGTAAATAGAACTCTGTGCCAATGTCACTTTAGTTTCTAAGAATATATACATAAGTTCAACAAAAGTTCTTCTAACCAAATCATTTTAATATTTTAGTTATGCAAAGAAATATTAGACATACTCTTTCTTCTACTTCAATATATTCTATTATATATGGAGATGTATGCACACATACATACTCATTTATATGAGTACATGTGTATGTTTTAAATAATGATAGCTTTCACTTAATATGGTGATAGTGATAATATAATATTCTAAATGGAACTATAATATGAAGTAGAAATCAGCAAAAAAAAAAAAAAAAAAAAAAAAAAAAAAAAACAACTAAACAAAATAAATATAAACAAATAACGACCAACAATGTTGAGTTTTGAGAAATGGAAAATTTTTTAGACCTAAACCCCTGGGCGACATGACGATTTATATTGAACTTTTCTAAAGTTTCCAATAGATCAAGGCTACAAGTTTATAAAAAGTTATTGAGCAAAATAATACTGTTATTATATTAAAATGTTTGTTTTATTCTAATTTGGTTCTAATTCAGTTTTAGTTCAACTTTAATTCATTTCAGTTCCTGTCTAGTTCTAGTTAAGTTCAGTTCTATTTTATCTATAACTCAGTTTTAATTCGGTTCTAGTTCTAGTTTAGTTCTGTTCTAGTTCAGTTCCAATTCAGTTCTAGTTCAGTTCTAGTTCAGTTCTAGTTCAGTTCTAGTTCAGTTCTAGTTCAGTTCTAGTTCAGTTCTAGTTCAGTTCTAGTTCAGTTCTAGTTCAGTTCTAGTTCAGTTCTAGTTCAGTTCTAGTTCAGTTCTAGTTCAGTTCTAGTTCAGTTCTAGTTCAGTTCTAATTCAGTTCTAGTTCAGTTCTAGTTCAATTCTAGTTCAGTTCTATTTCAGTTCTGGTTAAGATCTAGTTAAGATCTAGTTCAGTTCTAGTTCAGTTCTAGTTCAGTTCTAGTTCAGTTCTAGTGCATATCTAGTTCAGTTCTAATTCAATTCTAGTTCAGTTCTAGTTCAGTTCTAGTGCATATCTAGTTCAGTTCTAATTCAATTCTAGTTCAGTTCTAGTTCAGTTCTAGTTCAGTTCTAGTTCAGTTCTACTTCAGTTCTAGTTCAGTTCTAGTTCAGTTCTAGTTCAGTTCTAGTTCAGTTCTAGTTCAGTTCTAGTTCAGTTCTAGTTCAGTTCTAGTTCAGTTCTAGTTCAGTTCTAGTTCAGTTCTAGTTCAGTTCTAGTTCAGTTCTAGTTCAGTTCTAGTTCAGTTCTAGTTCAGTTCTAGTTCAGTTCTAGTTCAGTTCTAGTTCAGTTCTAGTTCAGTTCTAGTTCAGTTCTAGTTCAGTTCTAGTTCAGTTCTAGTTCAGTTCTGGTTCAGTTCTAGTTCAGTTCTAGTTCATTTCTAGTTCAGTTCTAGTTCAGTTCTAGTGCATATCTAGTTCAGTTCTAATTCAATTCTAGTTCAGTTCTAGTGCTTATCTAGTTCAGTTCTAATTCAATTCTAGTTCAGTTCTAGTTCAGTTCTAGTTTAGTTCTAGTTCAGTTCTAGTTCAGTTCTAGTTCAGTTCTATTTCAGTTCTAGTTCAGTTCTAGTTCAGTTCTGGTTAAGATCTAGTTAAGATCTAGTTCAGTTCTAGTTCAGTTCTAGTTCAGTTTTTGTTCAGTTCTAGTTCCAGTTCAGTTCACGTCCAGTTCTAGTTCAGTTTTAGTTAAGTTCCAGTTCAGTTCTAGTTCAGTTCTACTCTAGTTCAGTTTTAGTTCTGATCTAGCCCCTGTGTAGTTAAATTCCTATCAATTCTGAATTAATTCTTAATCAATTTAGTTCTCATACAGTTATATATTCGATAATACAACTGTAAGTAAATTTCATTTATTTTAAATTTTTTCACTGGACTTAATTTTCTTCTTAAACAATAATATAACATTTTAGTTTTACTTTCATTTCGCCATAAGAAATCTTTGAACTATTGACCTTAACATATCAAGATGTATATTTTCTTATTCTTCTGTTTTTTGTTTCTTTGCCTTTGTTCAAAGTATAAAATTTCAGTAGATTTCTTTTTTTTTTTTGCATTATTAATGTCATGTATGCTAATGTCATATTTATGGATAGGAATATAAGTATGTTTCATACATGTGCATGTATTTGTGAACATAATATTACTAAAGACAAAGGCAAGAAAAGAAGAATTATATAAATAAAACTACAACTAAAAAAAAAAAAAAAAAAAATAAGGAAAAAACTACAATCCATACGTGACATTGGCAATAAATAATACTTAAAGTTGTACAAATAAACACATACGTGAGACACACACTTTTAAAAGAAAAATATCTAGCATACAGTGGGTCTAATATAACAAAGCTAAAAAAAACTATTAGATATATGTAGTTAAGACAAGATATCAACACTTAACCTTATATTATATGCTGTCTTATTATATTTTTGTCATACTGTCACGACTAAAGACCTACAGCTTGAGATTTAAACCTTAGACGTAATAGTTGTAGTTTTCTAAACTAGTAAACTAACACAACTGAAGGTGCTAAACATAAGAAAATGGGAACAAAACTTGCAAATCCCTAAGATATCCTGATCTTAATGCCTTGCTTTATTTTTCAAGACTAACAGAAACACCGTCATGCTCACATATAAACAAATTTATACATATGTATGTATAAATGTGTGCGTGTATTAAAAGCATCGTTTAAGCTTTTTGATTTTTTTTTTTTTTTTGCATTTATTAGTTTGTATTATTTGTTTGCTTTAATGTCTCTTAATATTTGATCATGATGATGATGATAATGGTGGCGCGTGTATTTGTTACTCATATCTGTGAATGTCATATAATGTTGGTTTTGGTGTCTCAAGCACCATCGTCTTTAAATAAATGGCTTTATTTTTATGTATATTATTATTTTTTTCCCCCTTTTTCTCTTGCTTAGATGATACTTTTCGTATATGTTTGGTGACAAGAAGATGGCAAGACTTATAAATGTAGTTTAAATTTGTTTATGAAAATCGATTTTTATATAATAATATCTTTATTATTATGGTTTGTTTGTTATATTTGTTAATATAATGATATTTAAGCCTAGATGGTATGGGGAAGGTGTATTAAAAAATTTTATAAAACTTTATAAAAATTACTATGTTGTATTATAAATTTTAAAAATTTACCTGAAAAGAAAAAAAATAAAAAAAGAAATTTTTAATATTTTAATTTTAATTAAAGAAATATATGTATAGTTTCTTTTAAAGATAAATGTCATATTTTTGAGCACAAATATTATAAAAAAAATGAGCTAAAATTTTACTTCCATCAGACAGCTTCATATATATAAGGGTTAGGGATATAATCTACTAATCAAGTATTCTGAATAATCAAGTTTCAGATTAATCAATAATTCGATTAGTTCAACAATTTCATTAATTATATTTATGATTAATAGATTTATTCTGATTTTAATTATTCAAAATTATGATTAATCAAATCTTAAATAATAGAATAATTTTAAATAAATTTGACTTTTTTTTTTAATTTTCCTTATAATTTAAACAATTTAAAAAATTATCGTTTGAAAATATAAAGTATGGGTCCTTTAAATACCAAACAATATATATTTTATAATATACACTGTTATAAATTCTATAAACATTTGTTTCATTTGTTTAATAGTAAACTTAATTTAAGAACTTCACGCAAAGAAAAAACATGATTCCGAAATGCTCGCGGAAATCAAGTGATGTTCCTAAGTAGTTTATATGGCTAACACAATCAAATTATTGTGTTTTAGACTAAGCTGAATCAATTATTTTTTGTTCTGATCATTTTAACATATGATACTTTGTAATAATATAAAGTCGGTGTACTAAAAGAATAATATGTTTCATAGTAACATATTACTTCAATGAAATATTTGTATGTAATATTTTAATGCGAGGGGTGACAATAATATGCTCGTCTTTATTGTTATCTCTCTTTCGAAATAATTTACTCATTCAGTAACGAAATCTTAAATATGACGGACGTAAAGTGAATAAAAACGTTTAAAAAAGTTCACAAAATTTTTATTAAAAAACTATTATTATTTTTTAATAACGAGATCCACGGAGTGCTGACGGAGCAAATCATCAATGGCCACATTTCAAATTGGAAATATTTTTCGGTAAGTACAATAAATGTCAATAATTCAGTGCGGTCAAATATAAAAATAATAATAATAAAAATTTATTTCTACAATTTTCTTTTAGGTGTGTGAACGAAATCGTTGAACGAAATCGTCCATTGAAGGCTGTGGTATTTGTTTTTTAATTATTTTCTATTCGCAAAATTTAAATTAAAAAAATAATAATAATAAATAAAAATACATTTTAACCGTATGCATGGTATTATGATTGGGGGTATTATAATATTTAATATAGGGATCATGTTATATTTATGCAGTATGGTTGTGAGGACTATCACACATAAATGTTATGATTGTAAGGCCCATATTATATTAATATTGGATAGGACAATATTATGTTCACAAAAGGGTATAATAACTGATATGATTGAGGGAATCATAAACCTAAACATTAATGATAGTTACCGATATTGATTTGACCAACCATGTTTTTTCTTTGCGTGTTTGAATAAAATTATTCAAATTTGATTAGTCAAAATTAAAAATAACACTGATCGACAAAAAAATGTTTCTTCGTGCTCCATCAAAAAAATATGTGGACTAGATGGAATTCCGCATGCTAAACTCGAATCTGCTTTCAGTTTTCTCCCATCAGTTCGATATTTGTGTCTAATATTGCACCCTAAATAAGCCGATTACTCGAATATATTTCACTATAACTCGAAAACGGTACGCACTATTTATAAAAATAATACACCAAAATATGTAGACTAAAACTGGCTTTTAGTCGTTCTACTAACAAATTTGTATCCGCTCAATAGTTTAGGAGATATTTCGAAATAAGTGTCCGAATTTTCATTCTAAATTCAAGATTTCTTTTTTTTTTTACTAAAACTTCTTTTTAAAAGTGAAAACATCAAAAATGTTTTAGTTTATCATCTTCATCTCAAAGCTGGTAAAACTACCAGTAAATAAAGCCCACGTATCATAAAAATTTATGCACAAATCATGATTGCATTCACAGTTAAGTTAGGATACCCATGCATACCTACAGTTCAGTGGAGATACACTAGTGGGCAAAAAAAAAAATTCGTCTTAAATAAAAAAAAAAAAAAAAATAAGTGAATTAGATGGAATTTAACGTGCTAAATAAGAATCAGCTTTTACTTTTTTCTATCTCCTATCGATTTTTTTATATTTTTTTATGAGCATGACTGCTATGACCTCGCCTTAAGGCAGCCACACTTGCATAACTCGAGAACGGTTTGTTCTATTACGATAAATTAAACTCCAATATATAGCGACTTAAATTGTCTTTAAGCTGAATTTACATAATTTTTTGTTCAGTTAATATTTCCGTAGTTATTTTTTAATTAGTAGCAATAAAAATTAAAAAAATAAAATTTTGAAAAAACTTGAAAATTTTGATCCATAACTCTGAAATTGAACTGACATAGCTTGAAGACAATTTTCGCATGCGTCTTTTGATGTATCATTTATTAAAATCGTGTAAACGGTTCTTGAGTTATAGACTAAATTTGACAAACCATTCTCGAAATTTATAGTGTGAACGCTGAATAAGGTGATAATATTAGTCATGCCCATAAAAGGAAATCAGTACATGATAGAAAAAAGTGAATACAGATTCTTGTTTAACTCATCAAAATCCACTTAGTTCACGTATTTTTGTTTCAAGAAAGAATAAAAAAAAAAAAATATTTTTTTTTTTTTTTTTTTGCCCACCACTGTATTTCTATACAATTGTATGTAACATGGTATTTTATAGAAACTAAAACAATGGGATAATTTATATAAATTATTTTTTTGTTAATGACTTTTCAAGTTCTAAACATAAAAGATTATTTCCTGTCGGTTTTTGAGAAATATCTGATCTTTTCCAAAATTCTTCCTATTAAAAGTTTTATTGTGTTTCGGTCACTTTTTTGCTCGAATAAGTCCATTTATTTTCAAACTCCGATTCATTTTAAGCTAAGTTTTTAATGGCCTTTAAAGTATTTTTTACTAGAGCCCAATATCTTTCAATTGCATGAAGTTCTGGACAATTTGATGGATTAGCCTTTTACGGTACAAACACTAACAATTTCTTTATTACCATTCCATTGCTGTAATGAGTGGAAGTGAGAACAGGCCAGAAAAAATCAGATACACTGTACTTTCTTAGAGAAGGGTGTGTCTTTTTCAAAGGCACTCATTCACGTATATTTCTGTGTTAATGGAACCTTTTTGTATGCATAAATTTCTTGGGAATTATAATTATGACAAATTCATCTGAAGTACTTTCACGTTATTTTTTTACCTCCAAATTCTTGCTTGCATTTCTATAAGGATTTGTTTGTACTGTATTTGTTTTCAGTCTCTATTTCCTTTCAACTTTTCTGATAAAGATTCAAAGAAAATAACTTTTTGTAACACTTTTTGTCCTGAGATGAGGAGATTTTCTTACAAAATATTTTCTACTTTGTTTGAGTCCTACAGATACTATTTTTCTTCCACTACCAGGTTTTCATGAAACTGTATTTTGAGACACAACAGCCGTCCTAGTAATTGTTTTATATGTCCTAATTAAGATTACATATATGAAAAGTTTAAATTAAGAGTTAAGCAAATGGTTAGTGAGCATAATGGCACATATAAGCAGAATTATTTATTTTTCATAAGTTATAAGTTATGCAAGGATTTTTTCGTGCGCAGTCCTTAAATAAATACATTTATGAAAAACTCTTAAATGTTAGGGCTATTTGAGTTATTAAATGGGAAAGTGATTAATGTTACTAAAGGTTGACGGAATGGTGTAAAATTTTAAAAAATTTAGTTAAAAATTACTTTTTAAAAATAGTTGAGCTAAAATGACTGCAATGATAAAATATCATCGCTGTAATGAATATTTGGGTGTATGTTTGTATTTCATCTTTACAAAACTAAAATGTAAAAATAAAATATAAATTTTGTTACAAATGTTAACTCCACTTTTGTATTTTCCTTGTTTATGCAACAAATCAATATAAATAAAATTAAAAATTTTAAACTCTGCTTAACACTCTTTTACATTTGACCCACATAAAAACAAATCAAACTTTAAAGTAATTTTTTTTTTTCTTCTTTAGCACATAATTGAAAATAATATAAACTCACAGCAGAACCTATTTTCCTCCATATATGATAATCTGCCATAAATTATCGTAAATAGTTTAACAAAATCTTTAGAGTATAAAATAAAACTGAATCTCTATA
This sequence comes from Protophormia terraenovae, assembly GCA_951394005.1. Classification (NCBI taxonomy): domain Eukaryota; kingdom Metazoa; phylum Arthropoda; class Insecta; order Diptera; family Calliphoridae; genus Protophormia; species Protophormia terraenovae. Next base: position 135,950,878 of record OX596073.1, read on the forward strand.
AAATTTATAGCACCTAACTAAACATAAACGTTAAATAAAATGAGTAGAAAAAATAGCTATAGAAGCAATAACAATGAAAAAAAAAAGGTTTAGTAAAATCTGCTTAAACTTTTTTTATTATTTTTATAATGCTTAAAACTTAAGTTTTAAAGTTTAAAAACAATTTTAAAAAAATCTAAAAGTAAGCAAAATAATGTATATGTATGCATATATGTATGTATAAGTATAAGGATATGTGGATGCGTATTCTTATTATGCCTTTAAGTCTTAACCTTTTATAACCCACTTAAATGTTAAAATAAACATTATATGACGTAAAATTTGTGTAGTAATTATTTTTTTGTTGGAATTCTTTAAAAAACATTTTTTTTTAAATAAAAAAAAAATTCATTTTGTGCATACATTAAACCATTTTCTTTTATAAGCAGCAGAATTTTTTGTTTTTGTTCTTAACTGATTTAATACTATTTTAGTTGTTGCTATTCGTATTTGTCTTTAACAGTAAAACCAAGAAAAAAAATAAGAATAAATAAAGAATGAAAAGCTCTCTTTTGCAACTATGCTGCTATAAAGACAATTTAAATTGCCATTTAAATGCCATAACATATGCGTCTTATAGAAATTTATATGCGATAGAAAGTATGTGTATGCATGTAAATGTATCCTTTACAAACACACACACATACATACACGCACATATATCTTATTTACTTAAAAGGAACGCACATATTCTCGCGATAACTAAAATACTTATACTAACATACTGTTTTATACTTAAAAAATGCGTATAAAGAAATTTATAAGGGGAATTTCATAGTGTAAGGAAGATTTTTAGCAATTTTATTTTTAAAATGGTTCCAGTATTTTTCAAAAAATACTAGAATTTTTTATGAAAAACTCAAAATAATAAAAAAAAAAAAAAAAACAATGAACTAAATAAAATTTCTATTTATTATTCATAACTCTCAGATAACTTTCAGATAATATTTCCTTTTCGATTTCATTTGAAAATATGAAACTCTCCCCTCTAATACGCGTCACTCATACACACAATATACTTAATATAATATTCTTTATAAGTATTAAATTGGGAGCCATATTGTTTGTCATTAGTTTAAACTTAAGACAATGAATAGAATAGATAGGGAGAATTGAAGGAAAAATATATATTCAAATATAAGAGGGGGGAGAAAGGATATTATTTCGATGTTACTTTATGGGATTGCTGATGAATACAAATGTTTAATTAAATGCCATAATAACATCATCTTAATCACGAATATTTCTTTACACAGTTACACATACTTACGTACACTCATCTTTATATTCTGGAAATTTCAAAAACTCATACCAGCAGTTTTTAGTAACGACATATGTTGCTGGTAATGCAAAATACATTGAAGTATGTATGAGCTTTGTAGGAAATTTAGCACAGAATGTAATTTATCTCGTCTGGAATTTATTAGTTTTAATAGAAAATTTGGTTGAATTTTCATTTTATAGAAAATGTAATAAATTTTTTCCACAAAAAAAAAAAAAAAAAAAAAAAAAATGTGCAAGATTTTCTATTGTTTAAATAAATATTCTTTTTATGGAAAATTTTGCATAAATGTTCTTTGGATAGAAAAATTTACATTAATTTTCTCTTTAAAGACTATCCCCCTTATTTCGTAAATCCCTTCACCACACTTTGAAAAAATTTCCATACAAATTTTTTAAAAACAAAAACAATTTACATGAAAAAATGTTCAAAGTGAGGGGAAGTCTTTTACAAAATTAGGCCCTATGTTCTATAAATTTTCTGTTTATAGCTCTTTATGCGAAATTCTCAATAAACTTTGTTTATAGCTAATTTTCAATAAGTTTTTTCCTAATTTGCCATAAATTTTCCCTTTGAAGAAAGTTTTTAAAAAATTCTCTATTATACACAATTTTTTTTTATAAATTTTCTCTTTGTAAAAAATGTTTAATACATTTTTTTAATAGAGAATTTTCTCTGTAGAAAGTTTTCAATGAATTTTCTCTATATACAATTTTCAGTAAATTTCTTCTCAATAGAAAATTTTTAATAAATTTTCGCTTTGTAGACAATTTTTAATAAATTCCTTCTCTTACATTATTTTATAAATTTTCTCTTTTTAGAAAATTTAAAAAAAAAAAAAATCTAAATAGAAAATTAATAACTTTTCTCAGTAGAAAATTTTTAATAAATTTTTCTATCTAGAGAATTTTTAATAAATTTTCTGTCTAGAGAATTTTTAATAAATTTTCTCTAGAGAATTTTTATCAAATTTGCTCTCCAGAGAATTTTTAATAAATTTGCTATCCAGAGAATTTTTAATAAATTTTCTATATAGAGAATTTTTAATAAATTTTAGAGAGTTTTTAACAAATTTTTTCTCTAGAGAATTTTTAATAAATTATTTCTCTAGAGAATTTTTAATAAATTTTTTCTCTAGAGAATTTTTAATAAATTGTCTCTCCAGAGAATTTTTAATAAATTTTCTGTCTAGAGAATTTTTATCAAATTTGCTCTTCAGAGAATTTTTAATAAATTTGCTATCCAGAGAATTTTTAATAAATTTTCTATCTAGAGAATTTTTAATAAATTTTAGTTTTTAACAAATTTTTTCTCTAGAGAATTTTTAATAAATTTGTTCTCTAGAGAATTTTTAATAAATTTTCTCTCTAGAGAATTTTTATCAAAGAATTCTTAATACATTTTTTCTATAGAGAATTTTTAATAAATTTTCTCTCTAAAGTTTTTAATAAATTTTCTCTATAGAAAATTTTTAATAAATTTTCTCTCTATAGAAAATTTTTAAAAAATTTTCTCAAAATACATTTTTTATTAAATTTTCTTTGTAAAATTTTTGAATAAATTTTCGTTGTGGAAAATTTTTGAAAAAAAAAAAAAAAAAATAATAAATAATTAATTTTAGACAATTTTCTCTTTATAGGAATTTTCAATAAATTTCCTCTTTGAAGGAGACTTTAATTTTATTTTCTCTTTAAAGAAAATGTTCAATAAATTCTCTTTATAGAAAGTTTTCAGTAATGTTTTCTTTAAAAAGAACCATAATACACTTTCTGTTTATGGAAAATTGTCTACAATGTTACTCTATACAAGATTTTTAATTTAATTTTTCAATAAAAATTTCCAATAAATCTTCGTTTTATAAAAAAGTTTGAATAAAATTTTTCTTTTAAAGAAAATTCTCTCTTTAAAAATATGTTCAATAAATCTTCTCTTTATATGAAATTTTCAATAAATTTTCTCTGCATAGAAAATTTTTAATTAATTCTTTCTTATCGACCATTTTTAATAAATTTTCTCTCATCGAAAATGTTCTCTTTGTAGAAAATTTTTAAATAAATTTTTTTTTATGAAAAACTTAAATATTTTTTTTTTTTATTTTTTTTATAAAAAATCCTTCAATAAATGTTTCGTTTATAGAAAATTATCAATATATTTACAGATATTTTTCAGTAGTTTTTATCTAAGAAAATTTACAATAAATTTACTCTAATAAACATATTTTAATAATAATTTTTTTTTTTTCTTTATAGAGAATTTTCACAAAGATATTTTCTCAAATGAACTCCATAGAATATTATTTGTAAATTTTCTTAATAGAAAATTAATAATAAATCTTTGTTGAAAATTTTCAATAAATTTTCTCAATACAATTAATAATGAATAAATGTTTTCTGTAAAGAAAATGTTCTGTTCGCGATACACAGGGGGTCCGCAAGGGCATTCACGGGGGGTCGCGTAGTCATCTTGAGAAATATTTTTTAACACAAAATTTTTTAATGTAATTACAATTCAGAAATTTATATAAAAATTCGAATAAATGCTTGACACTATTCAGAAATGGAATAAAAGACAAGAGTAAAGATTATTTTATAAAATGAGATCTTTTAGGAAAAATGGTTCTTATTTGAGTAAATCAGTTTTTGACATGAAAACTAAATTTTTTGTAGAATTATTTTATAAAGTTAAATGGCTTTCCGAATTTCAATCATAGAATAAAATCTGTGCAAATAGATTGTTAAAATTTGCTTGAAAGATGCGGTGCGACTTCTTAGTGCTGAGTGATCAAAACATTTATTTCTCAGAGAAATTTTCGGCTATAACAATAACATTTGTTTATAATTTGTAGACGGAGCAATTCTTTTAATATGATTAACGATATTTAATATTCCATATTTATGTATTTAAAAAGGAGTTAAAAAAGTAACTCATGAAAAAAAAATTTATTTTGATTTCAAACCATTTTTTTTTTTTAGAAATACAGAAAAGTTTAACTATAAGTTGGTTCCAACAACTATTTTAATGAGAAAGCAGATAGCTGCTTTCTTATACAAAGATATCATGAACCAAAAACAAGGAACTGAAAAAGTCATGAATATAACATTGTGTTGTAATTGGTATAGGGTGATTGAATCGGTTTTCCAACCAGTTTTTTCAGTCAATGTGCTGTCGGTTTTTTCAAAATGTTCAATTTTCGAATGTCGTATAGACCGGTTTTTCTTAAACCGGTTTTAAAAATACTTTTTTATTTCAAAAACCATGCACTAAATATCGATATTTGAATCGAAATTTATGATTATTTTTTAATATTCATAAAGTATGATTTTCAATGGCTTAAAAATATAGTTTAAGATTAAATAAATAAGTAATAATTATCCTTAATGTAATATTTTTGCACCTAATTTAAATGTTTTAGTTTTTTTTTTTTTTATTCAGCGAAGAAATTGTTTTTCAAAGATTTTGTTTTAAAAGAGTTTCACCTGCAGAATCCTTTCAATAAAATTGACTCTTGCTTTTTTCATATTAACCCATGGTTTCTGTTTATGCTAAGTAAATGATAATATCATTTTTGATGATTATTTTCTTACAATTTCTATAACCTACATGCCTATTATGCGTTTGTACTGATGTTTGTAATACCCTTCATTTGTACCGATCGGCTTTAAGTCGTTTTAACGATGTCCGTCTGTCCATTCATGTAAAACTTGTAATCAAAATACAGGTCGCAATTTTGGTTTTTTATAGTCCAAGGATGAAGCGTGTTGAAATTGATTATGATAGGTCCATTATTTCCTCTAGCCCCCATACAAATAACCTACCAGAAAAGGGGTTTAACGATCATAAATCCCTTAAATGTGGCAGTAATTTTTGTACATCTAACTTCCATATACGTTTAAACCTGTATGCCGAATTTTATGAAGATCGATCCATAATAGACCATAGTACTGGTCCACAATTCCACAGGTCTAGAAAAAAAGATCCCTCCCCGAATTATATACTATATCTTTTTTTCTCGTTCTTAATGGGTTAATAATTATTTCCAAAAATAAAAAAGATTTATTGATCTTTCTTTGAGAAATGTAGTTTTTTGATAGAAATATTTACTTAACCGGCTTTTTCTGAATTTAAAAAAGTGCAACCGGTTTTTTCAAAATACCAACTATTCGAAAACCGGTTTCTCCAAAAAGTCGAATAATCGATCACCCTAAATTGGTAGGATGTTCTTGTATACTTTGTGTTTAGGTTTCAACGAAACCGAAATGGATAAGACATCACGAATGTTGATGAAGTGTGTAGCGGCACAGAAAATACGTATTCCATTCTGCTGGTGTCTAATTATAGTCCACAAACTCTGCTTTGGTACCGCCAAACAAAGACAACAAGGCAATTTTCGATTGCAAACTTGTTTACTTTGTGGGCATTGCTTTTAAGTACTTCTCTTAAAACTATGTGTATAATATTTTTTAATCAAAATTCAGTTTTATTCTTATTAAAATATAATAAAAATGTTTTAAAATTAGCTAAATTTTAATTTGTAGAAATAATTAACAATTTTTGCGCTAAAAATTCATTTATATTCACTTTTTAGAAGGAACTTCCAAAAAAGTTCAAAATATGCGATTAGTTCTACTTTTGAAGTGGTGAAAATGATCGTTTTTATGTTGGGTTATTTTATATTTATAAGCCAATAAAAGTTGTCGTGGGTCGCGCTACCATTGATACGCCAAAAAGGGGTCTCGAAACAAGTTCCTGTGTGAACCCCTACATTAAATACTTTGACATGATGCATTGCTTCCAGCAAATTGTTGAATTCTCTTTAATTTTTAGTACAATTTCATTTGAATTTTTTCCCCTTATATCAGTGATGTCAGATGGAGGGAATTTTCCCTATTAGAGGGAATTTTTAAGGCAAATTTTAGTCGAAGAGGGAGGGAATTTTAATAAAGGGAATTTTAAAAAGGTATAAATTTACCTCAAAAAACAACAAACATTTTAAATAAAAAAGCAAAAAATGCAGTATTATCATACACAGTCATTTAAAAAAAGAAATCTTAATTTGCCGAATGGATATTTTCAGTGTTCTCGTTCTTTGTTTAAAATATTTTTGTATATTTTTTTGTTGAATTACAAAGAAAAACTACATTTAAGTAAATTTCAATACATTTTTTACTAAAATTTGTTTAGTTTTTATTAAAAAAATAGCGATTTTAAGGAGGAGGGTAAAATGGAGGGAAAATTGTTTTCCAAAAAAAAGGGAATTTTTCAACTAAACAGAGGAATTTTTCTTCAATTTTATCTGGCATCACTGCCTTATATTTAAACTTTTTATCTGCAATTGATGACAACACATATGTTCATTCATTTACAACTTTCATTTATTTATAACTTGATTAAAATGTTTTTTTTTTTTAAATACCATTTAACATTTATGACCCCTGCTCAACAACTTTCCAACTTTATTCTTCTTAAAATATGTATAAATAATTCCCCTCAAAAGGGTGTTTTAAATATTTTACTAAGTCAAACAGAAATAAAATTAAACATTGCTAAATTGAAAAATGTTCAATTCTACAAAAAGCAAAAATATTTAAGGGGTGATTTGTTTTTCATTTCCTGAAGTGTGTTGGAGCTTAGAGTGAGTTAATGTGCCGCCAAAAAAATAAAAGTTTATTTATACCTTTTTAAATTTTCATTCAGATGACATTTGCAATGGTTCAATTATTTAAATGTTTAAACCCTCAAATTACACATGGCTTAGTTATAGCATTTTAATAAAATAAAAGAAAAAAACAATAAAATGAAAAAAAAAAAAAAACAACAAAATACATGAAAATTAGGGGAAACAAATTAAAAACCAAATCCTATTTAATGTTTGTATGCATGAGCGTGTGTCATTTTATGGGTTTTCATCAGTAAATAAATAATGATCCTTGACGAATTTTTCGTTTTTATTTTTTTTAGCTTATAAATATGTGGTATTTCTATGATGGAATTTTTTTTAGAGGAAATAATTTAATAAATTGATTTTATATGATGTTTAAAATGCCTATTTATTAGGTTGATTAAAATAAAATATCTTTCTAATAACCTTAACTCATAGACATACATATAAAATGTTATTATGAGTCCATGAAATTTTTATAGCATTATTTTCTTATTTTTTTTTTTTTTAATAAGATTTAAATAAGCAGAAAATGTTTGGTTCAAATAAGGTCTTATAAAAATTGTTTTTAATTAGAAGGTAATATAAAATTTAATATTAATAGTTTAATAAGTAATAAAATAATTTCCCTAAAATTAGCCTATATAGTTTCTCTTTTTTCGCTTTGCTGCTACCACAAATTTTTATTTAAATTGTTTTCCTTTTTTTTTTTTTTTTCTTTCAAATAATTGAATTTATAAGCTGCTCTTACGGAAAATAACCTAATTGTTTATGGCAGTACTCGTAAGTAATACTACCTCTTACCCATGCCCCTCACTCTTTTTTTTTACTTATTTTCCATAAGTAATACTTACTTTCTCTTTCCCCTCTATAAAAATTATTATTAACCTTGTACTGTTTTATTTTGTACTAAATCATAAAATATTTACGAGGTCTTTAGCATAAATTGTAGCAAATTTTAATATTTATTTTTTTTTTCTTGTTGGGTGTATGTTTTTCCTTATACTTTCTGATATATAATGAAAAATTTCTTTAAATTTCCGTTTGAGATTATAAAATAAGCTCAAACACACGCATTCTGACAAAACACTCAAATTAACATATATTCTATACATTCTCATACAGTTTGTAAGTAGTAGTACAATCAGGATTTCATAGATTCCTTGATATTAAGTAAAACCTCCCTCCACTGAGGCAGTTTATAGGAAAATTATAAAACTGTTTTTGGTTTTATTTTTTTCTATTATACTTGTATTTGGTTTGTTATATTGGTGTTACTCCACCGTTTATTATTGAAGAACTTTAATATCAGGCAGTGATTTTTTTATTCCCTTTTTTTTTGCTATTTTTAATAATGTAACAAATAAAATTGTTACAGCGTTTGCTTTCTTTGGATTTTTTTTTTTTGTGCAAAAAATAGACTTTTCCTATAAAAGATCTACAAATAAGTTTGCGAAAAAAAAATTGAGAAATTTGCATACTTATAAACATGCCGTTGCACAGTGGGGTCAAACGAAAATTTTTTGGTAATAAATCTGTATTTCCAAAACTACTGCTCGGATTAAATTGAAATGTATGGAAGGGTTGCAAAAAAGGACTTAAGCTTTCAGAAAAATTATATTGTAGTCACCCTGTGATAACACAAGATAAGCTGCAGGGTGTCAAATTTGAGTACCTCGAGTATGTAAAAGTTTAAAAAAATCTTAACTTCTACAAATGATGTCCGATTTTAAAGATTTTTACATTTACATAAAGTGCTTGGCAAGATACTCGTACTTTGAAAAATTGCCAAAAATTTATTTGTAAAGCTTTTTTAATAATTTTTGCGACAGTGAAAGACCGGTATATATTTTATATACCACATAAGAAATAATGGCGAAAATATTATGCTAATATGCCTTTTTATGCAATTAAAAAAGTCGTTTGAAAAATTTACCTTTTTCATGAAATCTGCTCTAATGAATTCGTATTTGGCCGGGCGGGAAGCAGTTTAGAGTCAGATCGTTCTAAATCTATTTTTTGATAAAATATTGTCAATAGATTTAAAAAAGCTAGCGTGAAATTTTTTTTCTTTTTTTTTTTATTAATCGATAAAAGTTGAAGGTTTTTACAAAATTCACCATTTTTGACCAATGCCTGATGTAGGGTGCAAACATAAATCAATTCAAAATTTCTTTATTAAACATTTATAAAGCCTTATCTTTTGAAATATACAAGGAAAATATTTTTTTCTTTAACGGAACTTTGAAAAAAAAAGTGAAAGAATTGCATTATATTTTTGTAAAAAATAGCCATTTTTCATACCAATTTCTGAGCGCTGACTTTGAGTATTTTTCACGTCTAGACGCATTGAGATAATCCAAAAATTCTTTCAGCATATTATTTTGAAATGTATAGCAAATTACAAAATATTTTTAAAAAATTTTACCTCATATACCTCAGGACTTATTCCCGAAAAAAGGAAAGAAAGTCGAGGAAATAAATCAAAAATTCAAAATTAAAGTGTAAATATCTGTTTAACTGTAAGAGATAACTTAGGTGAGTAAGCTTATTTTTTCCTTATTTTGCCAAGCAGTTTAAAGAAATATAAGAGCTTTTAAAATCAGACTTCATTCGTATAATTTACGATTTTTTGAAACCTTTACATACTCAAGGTAGTCAATTTTGACACCCTGTAGCTTATCTTGTGTTATCACAGGGTGACTTCAATAGGATTTTTCTGAAAGCTTAAGTCCTCTTCTGCAACTCTTCCATACATTTCAATTTAGTACGAGCAGTAGCTTTGGAGATACAGATTTATTACCAAAAAATTTGAGTTTGACCCCACTGTGCGTTGAACAAAACTAAGCTTGAATGTATGGTGAGCAGGCAAGAAAGAAAATTAAAAAATATAGCTATAAGTTTTTTTTTTTTTGTAAAATTTAAAAACTAATTTTTGGTGGTCTAAAGTAGACATTTCTTGCTATTCTAAGTGTTATGATCGTAAGGGACATGTATTCTAAAAGAAATGAATTTTATTATTCCACAAAAAACAATATTAAATGTACGTACGAGTAAAATGTAACACATAGTTTTGTTTATAACTTTATCTGTCAATAACTTATTTTAATAATGATACAAATATACAAAATATTTTGTGTACTTTCTGCACTATGGAAAGTCAAAAGGGAAACACATATAAAAATTCTTGAAATTATTAAAACAAATTCAAATTGAGCAGACAATTAGTTTCTATATTCTATAGTTTTGCAGCTGTGATGATGCCGAATTGATGTGTGAAAATTAGGTATTTCTAAATTCCCTTAAGTCCCAACTTGTGGTAGAACTAGTTAAGCACTAAAACTACAAAACGTTCCTTTGATTTGCTTACTCTACATAAGCTTAGTAGTCAAAACAGTCAGTATAGTTTAAATGTATTCGATGACGAAAGATTTAATATATGCACGCAAAAAAAAAATATGGTTCTAGTGACCATAAACTAAGAGAAACATACTATGATTGTAATATATGATTACAGTTAAAAATAAGTATATTTGTACGTAATAATTTTTTCATCATTTAATGATTCGATTTAATAATGTTTATAACTTTTTCTTCGATATGTGGCACATTCATCGTACTGAATATAAACAAACCTTGTCAATTTGTATTTGTTCATACATAAACTAAATAAGAATTAATATACTAACAAACTACTGAACTGATACACAAAAATGTGTATTCAATAGTTATGCAGAAAAAAAAAATATGATTGTGTGAAATCAAATCATAGTCTAAAACAAATATTCTATATTTGAGGAAAACATAAACCTTTTCAAAAACAAACATTCAACAGTTGTGCAAAACAAAATATGACTTAAAAGTAAATAAAAATATTAGCTCAATGGTTTGCAGGATTAACAAAATTTGTAAAATTAACTAAATAGTTGTAGAATTGAGAAATTGTTTGGATTATTTATAAAATATGATTCCATATAAAAATATTTAAATACATATTATAATTGCAGTCAACCATACTAAAATTTTGATTGTGAGTAATCATTAAATTATAAAACAGAAACATAAACGTTGCTATCATGAACACGGTATTATTCAAATCAATGAAAAATGGCTATACAAACATTGAATAGTTGTAGTGTTCATGCTGTAACCATGTTTTTTTTCTGTGTGTGTATGATAGAAGGGGGAGCATTCGAACACAAATTAAATTTTTTTGCATTAATAATTTACTTTATTTTCCTCTATCGCAGATCTTTCATGCATCAAATTTTGATATTTTCAACATACATTTGTTCGGAGGTAGACGTGATTAATTATTATTATTATTATTATTTTTTTTTTTTTTTTAATACTCTTTTAAATATTTCACTGTGGATATTTTTTTGCAATTGATCAAAGGTTTTTTTCTTATAATCAAGTTTTTTAATAAATTCCCTTAAAGCGTGAACAAAATTATCACTTGTGGAAAAAACTCCTCCTAGGGTACAATCGTTAAACTGCTGGTAGGCATATTTAACTTATCCTCAAGGAACGTCCTAATCAGATACGAAGCTTTTACTATCTGTAGATCTTTTGGTCATTTCAAAATTCATGATAAAAATAAACTTAATATGGAGATAGTCAGGATCAAAAGAGCTTGAATATAAGGTTTTGAAAATTCTGCATCATAAACAAAAAGTGGCGAATGCTCATCCGACTACCCAGTGTTGCCGTTTGGTTATATTTTTCATAACTTTTTAATGCTCTTCATTATGAAACTTTTTATACCAGCAAAATTAAAAAATTTATGTATATGATATTTTATAAACTAACAAAAATTTTACTGCCTTAATATTTTCTCAGAGCTCATCAGTTCGGATAGAGCTTAATTTAAATTATTTTATATTTTTGCTAAAAAGAAACTTCTATTTTCCCTTTCTGATAAATTTAAAGTTTTTCTTTATACATCTCAGTCGCCAAAAGATGTCAAAAGCAATTTTTAAATTATACTTTTCAAGTTCTAATTGTACCAATAAAAAATACACAATTATACCAACTTTGTCATCCCTCATGTGTAAAATATTACCATTCAGAAAACAAAAGATTAGGAACGAATTATTTTCTATGTTTTTGAGACTTACTGGTAACTTTGGATTCTGAAATATACCAAAAGAGATTAGGATGAATTATCAAACTTAACGTAATATAATTAATTACCACCCACTTTTATATAGAAATCACCTATCATCATAATTCTAAAAATCATCAAAATAATTGAAATTAAAGAAAATTACAACAGGAGAGAATTTGTTGTAGTTAAAAAGATTTAACAGATTTATTAGATTAATTATCTACACCATTTTCGGTTGTATTTGAGAAATTTCCAGTTGTATTTGAGAAATTTCTACTTTTAGAAAATTTTTAAATACAAGTGGAAATTTCTTAAAAAGAATTTGATTTATTCTGAAATATAAGCCTTTTTTGCAAACATTTTTTTATGTATATTTCGATACTTAAAGAGCCGAATGTAACAAATGACTTCCTTGTATTGCAGCAACTGAATAAAGTTTGCCATACCAGGAATTTTTTTTAGGAAATTTTGTCTGCTTTTCTCTGCCTGCACATACGTTTCGTCGTCCATTATACGACATGAGTATTTTTGTATGAAATTTGATAATAATTTCCGTGCCCTATTCTTGGCTTCTAATTTTTTTACAACATTCCTGTCTGGAACTTTTTGTATTTTATAAGTCTTCAACTACACATTAGCTTTAACTTTTCGCACCAAATAGTCAAAGCACTTAGCTAACCGGGCTGCTTTTCAATCAGATGTGTTTGGAGTTATTTTCAAAATGCTTTAAATTTTCTGGCTTTCCCAATATCATGTGCACCTTTTTTCCTTCCCGAACCAGATTTCCTATCAATGATCAAATTCTCCTAATACTGATTAATAACATTAGAAACAGTTTGACGGCAGACATTTAATTCTTTGGCCAATTATTTGTAGGACCAATTTGGATTTTTTTCTTTTTTGTTTAAATTTTTTAATAATTTGTAGAACGTACTTCATTTTCATCACTCATTTTGATCAAACTCACAACAAATCAACATTGTTGTCATTAGAAATAATAACTAAATATTTTTCAATGATAGCTGGATCAAAAAAGTTTAAATATTGCTACCAAAAAATATTATGAAACACTCCTTAGTAGTACTTCGTGCGATCAGAGAATTACTATATAAATTTAACTTATAAATTTTTATTTTTATAAGTGTTGATATTTATTATTTTCCTTAAAATATCGAATTAAAAATGTTTATTATATTACACGTTTACAAGTACTAAGTATATATTTAAAAATGTATCAATGGTGACGATTTATCTAATTTTAAAGTTAACTTTTCAATACAAAAGTGGATGAATAAAAATAGACAAAATTAATATCAATATAAATCATTGATCATGGGTGTGTTGGTAATGAGCCGTCAAATTTAACAGTTTTTTTTTAGATATTAGAAGGATCAAAAAGATAAAATTTCATCAAATTTACTTTTTTTAATAAAAGTTTCCTTAAAGCTTAATTTTAAAGTGAAACTATCATTTATATTTTACCGTGTTTTTTCCTCAACCATTTTGTTTCTTTAAAATATTTTTATTATTATCATTATGATTATTATTTTTTTAGGGTTCTAGGAAAGGAAATTTAAATTCGATATCAACTCCGAATGCAAAAATAAACGATTTTAAAAATGTTAAAAATTAAGAGACAGAAAGACGTAAGGACAGACATCTGAATTCTTAAAAAAAATCTTAAAATTCCTAAAATGCATTTTTTTTATTGATAAATATAAAAACAAAATGGAAACACGAAAATGTTGATACCGCCTTTCCCCGAATTATGAGCCAGTTTTCACTTCTATTATGAAGTTTTTATAAAAAAAATAATATAATATTCTCTATAGATTAAACTTCAGCATTTACAAATTATTGAATATATCATTTTTATAATTGAAAATATTTTTAAAATATATATTTTTTTTATTATTATTATTTGAAAACATGTTTTTTATAGCAAATTCATTTTTTCAAGGATACCATTTCAATTGAAAATTGTTGACTAAACATGTAACTCCATTTTTTTCGCGCCTGACCCACGGTGCAATAACATTTTAATACTACTTGTATAGTAGTGTAAGTACCAGGGATATTAGACTTTTTTTTTTTTTTTTTTTTGCTAATATTCTAGTATATAACTAAATATGTATGTATATGTGTCTGGTATATATTTGTCTTCTATATCAAATCAAAATAAAAAAAGAGTACAATTGCTTGATTTAAAAAATGTTGCATAAAAAACTGAAACTTGACTTGGTTTGGTATAAATAAAAGCAAAAACCTTTTATGATTTTTTGTTTCTCATAAGTATTTTTTCTTTTAAGCGCAACAATAGAAAATAAGAAGATATTTAAGTGAAGCCAGTTTAAAATTGAGGGTGATGTGCCACATTTCAATAGAAGAAAAAGTAATAGCAACAATATTAAAATAAAACCAAAACAATTTAAAACAATTTAAAACAAGGAATATAACTAAAACAGCAGTAGCTTTATATAGCAATAGAAATAATTTGAAAAAGAAAAGAACAAAGCTAAAGAATATTTTACTCTATTTTACCAAACACCGGTCTTATAAGTTTCCTTTAAAACACAAAGCAAGAAGTAATAAAAGGACCTATTTAGCATAAAGCATGTAATCAGAGCTGATTTGCAAAAACAAGCCACCACACTTTCGCACATACAGACAAACACTTTTTACATACAACAAACTGTGGCAGGTTGTTGTTTTGATGATGACTACGCCAACGATGATGATGACGACGACGATGAAGATATTACTCTCTTTTTTCTTTACACTTAAGAAAAGGTCCTGCTTACATAGAATTTGAATACTGCTGCGTAAGGAGCTCGACAAAAAAAGTGTGTAGAACAGAGGTTTTATTTTAAATGTGGCAAGTAGCAGCATCGGTACTAGTAGCAGGCAGTATTTTGTAAATTGAAGTTGTAAAATAAAAAAAGGGAAGAGTTTAAATTTGTTTTAGCTTTAGCTTTCACTTTTTTCTTTGTATTATTTGTGCCGGTTTTAGCATTTTGTTTTTGCCACTTTTTTTTCGTTGTTGTTGTTGTTGTGCTGACATTTATGAAACGTTTTCTCAAGAATATAATTTAGTTGTAAATTTTAAGCAATGAAATTGTAAAATTGTTCATGTAAATGTCTAAATCCGTTTGTTACGTCTGTTACGAGAGTCCTTACAATAGTCAAATGCCATATGAATAAAATGTTGTTCTTTGCAATTTTTTTGTTTTCCTCATAATAAATTAAAGAAAGAGGGTGTAAGAAAAAAAAAAACTGTTGGTAAAAAGGAGTAAATAGTCAAATTTATATAGAACATGTCCTTATAGGAATATGTAAATTTTCTGCTCTTTCTTTGTGAAACATAAAAAAATAAATTACAATACGTTAGTATGTCTTAAATGTAAGAAGTTCTTTTTTATAATATATATATATATATTTTTTTTTTTTGCAGTATTATTTCCACTTTATTATACATTGTCGTAGAATTTTATTACATTTTTATTAGGTCTTTTTCTTTTTTTTATTCTTTTGATATGATGGAATAATTTAAAATAGTAACACGAAATAAATCTTTAAAAACGATTTTTTCTGTTGTGTTCGTTTATATGATTTTATTATTTTTTAAGATTTTTACATTAAAATACATTATTAGGAATTTTGTTTGATGTTTAAAATATTTAAATTCTTTTTATTTATGTGTGATTTTATGTGTTAAAGAAGTGTAAAATTAATGCAGATTTTATATTTGGCTAAAATTAAATTATTTATTACTAAAGTCATAAAAAATATTTTTTAAAGCATAGTTTTAGGGATTTTTGCTTTTAAAGGCAATAAAGAAATTATTTATTAGCTAGGTCTTAAGATTTGCACGATTTAAAGCCAAAAGAAGATTTAGAAGTAATCTAATCTTAAGGGAAACTAAAATAAGATTTACAATTAATGTATTCGTAAAACGATTTTTTAATAAAGAAATTATTTGCAAAATTTTTAAAAATATAGCTAGGTATTAAGACTTGTTTGATTTAAAACTAAAATAAATCTTATATGCTAAATTGAGTTTTAAAGTTAATATTTAATTCAATTTTAAAATTTAAAGCATATTTTTAGGGATATTCTTGTTACATTAAGACTAGAATTATCTTAGAAGCAAACAAAATTCAGAGTTATTATATTTATAATAATTTAAGTTACAATAAATTTAAAATTTATTAATTTCAAATCATTTTCATTTGATTGCCTCTGACCTAATTTCTATTATTCCATTAAATTTCTACTTTTTACTACAAATACCATTTTAGCTTGATTAATTCAATTATTTTACAATTCACTTTCTTAATTAAGTAATTAATAGTTTTCTTTTATACTCTTTATAAATGTCTATTTTAAGACATAGCTCTCAACTTACCTTTTGAGTTTTTGCTTCAAAAAGTAACCACAATTATTTTTACGAAATTAACAGCATCTGAAAGGAAAAAATAGAAAGAAAATACACTGTCAGAAATGGAAAGAACATTTAAAAGAAAATAAAAATGTTAAGCTAAAGAAAAAGCAACCCTTAAGGGTAATAAAATTAAAAAAGAACCACCACAAAATTGCTACTGAACTAAATAACAACTAAACCAAGATAATAATCATGACTAAATAATTAAAATAAAAGAAACTAAAATGTTTGTTGTTAAGCACATTTTTTAAATATTATTTACAATTACTTATATACATATGTATAAGGTTGCGTACAAGAATACACTTAGAGAAACGATAGTTTATATATATTATGGATTTTTATTTTTTCTATAATAGACCAATTAAATTGACTTTTAATCGACATATTTTTCCATTAATTATTGTATGAACATTTCTTTTAAATAAATTTAATCATTATTATTTTTATTTTTTATTTTTTTTTTTTTGCAGGTAAAGTTTTTTGCCTGTAAGTATAGCATACACTATTTAACACATTTTAAATTTTTTTAGGGGAAAAATTACCTTGCAAAATCGATAACTGTCGTGGTCACATTGACAATTTAAATAGTCGGATATTTGACAAGTGAAAGTGGAATTAAAAGAATTAAAATTTTGTGAATTTTTAGGAATAGATATTTTAAATTTGTGTCGATAATGTTCGTTATTAATTCGACACTGATGGGGTGTCAAGTTATACCAATGCAATGTCAATTCTTTTTTGTTGATTTTTTCTATACAAATTTTATACACTATTGAAACTTTACGGTTTCATTTTGTACACGGATGTGTCATTTATTTATTTATTTATTTATTTATTTATTTATTTATTTATTTATTTATTTTTTTATTTATTATTTATTATTATTTTATTTATTATTTATTATTATTTATTTATTTATTTATTTAAAGTACTGGGTTTCATCTACAAGCAGGCAAATTGTTTGCCACAAGAATATAACCTAAGAGACGTCGAATGACGATTTTTAAAATATGCTTCAACGCCCAAAAAAGATGTCAATTCAATACATTGCGATAATACAAAGTGGATCTCAAACAAACAGGAAAATCGATACTAAAGCCGAATATCTCTGTTGCCAAGATTATGATTTGTATTTGAAGGGATCAAAAGGCCTCCATTTATAATACGCTCTTAAAACGGCGTGAATTAATCACGGTAGACAATTACAATTGATACGTTTTAAGAGAACATTGATTGAAAAACGACCAAACATGAATCTAAAATATTTCATCATAATAGTGATCGGTCTTATGTTGTGCAACCAGAAGAAGTTTTACTCCAACCGCTGTATAACCCAGACGTTGCCTTATTTGACCACTTTTGTTTTACTTCATTACAAGGTATCAAAAATTGGCGTGATTCGTTTCTGGTCTCAAAAGTTGAGAATTGTTTTGGAATAAATTTTGTTTTTAAATGAAAGCATCAAATAGGTATATTTACACTAATCGGAGCATTTCTGGGATTGTTAGATGTTGCTTTCTTCTCTGTAGTAATAATATATTTTTTTTTTTTAAGTATGATAAATGTTCAATATATAATTTGCTAAGCATTTTTTTCTTTCTGAAGCTACCAGACGTTGTAGAAAATTATTAAGCTTTTCATCCTACAAATCCGAACGTAGCCGGATTTTGAAATTTCTATCAGAGAGCGGAAATAAGTGGATTTATGTGTCTTTTTGTAAGCATTTTTCTTTTTCCAGAGATTTCTGAAGCCCCCAGATGACTTAGAAAATTTTAGTTCGGGTTACATATAAAGCTATTGGTCCTACAAATCCTAACGGAGCCAGATTTTAAAATTTTTGTCAAGGAGCAGAGATACGTGGATTTATATATATATACAGTTAGGGACAAAACTATTTGTACACCTCATATATTTCGTATACCTTCACGCACATTTTCAACAGATCCGCTGTTTTTATACTTGCTTACAATGTATTGTACTGTGGAATGTTGCAAATTTACTAAATTACTTATATTCCTGAGAGATTTTCCTTTTTTATGTTCATCAATAATTAAATTTTTAATATCCAAACTCAACTCTTTTCGCTTTCCCATTTTTGATGTGCTTATTATTCAAAACGTTAAAACCAACTTCTTATTTTGTAAAATAAAACTCGATTAACGAAGAAAATATAACGGTATTTAAAAAAATCATCATACAAGAGTCCAACTTACAAATAATTGTACAAAGTACTGATGTACAAATACTTTTGTCCCAAAGATTTTTACTTAAATTGTACTTTTTTTTAACAATGTGTTATATATTAATTTATTTTTTATCAAATAATTCAATAAAAATGGACCTGAATTAAAACTACATATAATAATTTTTTATTCATGGGTGTACAAATAGTTTTGTCCCTAACTGTATATATATATATATATATATATATATATAAATATATATATATATATATATATATATATATATATATATATATATATATATATATATATATATATATATATATATATATATATATATATATATATATATATATATATATATATATATATATATATATATATATATATATATATATATATATATATATATATATATATATATATATATATATATATATATATATATATATATATATATATATATATATATATATATATATATATTATACTCTCGTATTTATATATAGTTGAATGGAATAAGTTACAATTATGAATGAAACAATATATTTTACGGTTTTTTTCTACAGATCTATTACATGTAACAATAAAGGATAAAGAAATTATCAGATATGATTTTTTTTGTTTTTTTATTTTCTTTGAAACACCCTCCATTATTAATTCGATTGTACTTTCAGTAATTTTTTTTGAAACCAAATGTTTACTTGTGTTTAAAATTTCTCATTGTTTTGGGCGCAGCATTAGTCTTCCATAAGTCCCTTTTTCCATGATGCCAGTTCAGGCCAAAAGAATGTTGAGACTCTATGTTTTCTTTAAATCAAATCAATACTATTCAGATAATTCAAAAACTTCTGAACCACTTGTAATATACAGCCAGAAATAATCTAAAAAACTTTGTTTGGTTTTTCAAATTATACTTTAATTTTCTTTAAGTGCACTTTTAATTATATGTATTTACTCGTATGTTTATTACATCATGTACAAAATATAACTCAGCATAATCGTGAATATGAACATTAACCATAAAAATAATTTTTAAACATTAAACTACTTCTAGCCAACCTTTTTTTCCCCCTCTGAAAATAATACAAAGTAAAAGGTATAAATAGTTGGTTGGGTGGAGGGAGTGGAACTTTCATATATAATATATTAATTGTAAAAATAATTTCAATATTTGAGGTCTTTTACTACATTTCCTTTTATGAATTTTATATCTCTTTGTCTGTCTCTACAGACATACTTAGTATGTTTAACCCACATTATGATTCCGCTATTTATGTGTCTCTATGTTTTTTTGTGTTGCAGTCAGGGTTTAAAGTTTTCATGAAACCTTTAAATATGATGAACCAGTAAAAGACGAAAAGGGGACGGACAACCTATAAAACGGGGGAATTAACTTAAATTGAGCAGAAATTTCAAGTATTTTATAAAATATATTACATACATATTTGTTTTAATACAAGTAAATATGTATATATGTATGAATGTAGTATTATGTTTGGCCAATTTTATAGAGGGTTGATTGTTCTTGTATATTAAAACTTAACTTTGCGTTCTTGTTGACTTTTAACAAGTAAGTACTAGCGATTTTATGTCATATATGAAGATAGTATAAGTAGCAAAAGCAGCCAATGTAAATGAACCCTCCCTTTCTTATTTCCCCTTTATGATTCAGCTCATGCAAACATTTCGGTCGACATATGTTCCTTTTTAACAGGCCAAATAAGATTTTGTTTCATTTTCGCTTAATTAAGTCTAATTAAAATTTTACTTGCGGTATTGGCGCTTTTTGCTTTAATGGCTTTTTGCTTTGGTTTGATGTTCATGTAAGTGATGTTTGATTGTAACTGTTTGGTTGGTTGTTACTAGGGTTTGGGGTCCGGGAATTCCCGGAAATTTTTCATCGAGAATTCCCGGGAATTTTTTCAAATTTTCGAGGAAAACGGGAAATTTAATATTCATGTAGTTTTATAATCCTATAACAAAATTCGAATGTATTTTTCAAAGTATTCATCTTGGAATCATTAACAATGTCTTCCAAATGTTATATGAAAAATAATTTTTTTCAGATATCCGAACACTACAACATTGTACCAAAAAAATATAGTTGGGAACCAATTTTAAACGTTTTTTTAGATTTTGTTTTAAAAAAAATTAATACGACAAGAAAAACTATTTATACTGAAAATTATGCCATAGATTAGGGTTTATCTTAACCTAAAAATCTGAAGTACACATTTTTAATTAAATATTCGAAATACTATTTTTTTTTTTTCATTACATAACACCATTCACAAAAGCATACTTTTACTGAATCAATTTATAAAGAAATAATTTAATTTTTGTTAATTCAAATCTTCTGCAAATTTTATGGAAATATTTATATTTTTTAAATATTTAAATATTTGTTTTCTTTCATTGAATTCATTATATTTTGTTTTTAATAGGTTTGTTCCCGTACGTTTAAGGCTGATGTTTCTCCCAAAAATGTACAAAAGCACGATAACACAAAAAACAAGAAAGAAAATATCAAACTATTTGGAAATTCATATGTGAATGTTTATTCTTTTATTTTTTGTTTATTTGACAATTTACTAAGTCTATCTTAAGAAATAGTCTGGGCTTTTTGTGCAAGAAGTATAACATTATTCTCTTAAATTCTATCTCATTTCCCAATTTTCGAGTACGGGAACACTTTTCGGTAAAATAGGGATCCCACGTGCTCCCAATTTAGAGTAGGAGAACAACGCTAAAGCTAATTTGTGATAGAAGAACATTTTAATGATTCAAAATGTTTTTTAAGCTTGTATTGTATAATTGGTATTGAATTCTTTAAGCAATTAATTCTTCTGAAGTCAAAGATTTTAAGTCTATGAATTAAATTGTTATGAATGCTTTAAAGAAAATTTAATTCGATTTTGAAAAGAGAATTAAAGAATTAAACCTTTGGAACCTTTGCTTACAATAGGCACTTATTTTATTTATATGAAATGTTTAAAATTGTTTAAATTTTTAATTGGTTTGTATCAATACCAAAAATATTTTCAAATGTATTATGTTGTAAATACTTTGTATGTTGAAGTCTTTATATTTTTGAAATGTAATTGCATCTCTTAAAGCAAATTTCGGTAAATTTTTTTAATTTGTAGTTTTATTTGTAGTAAATCCTGTTCAATTTTTCATTTTTAATTTTTCAAAAAATATTTTAAAGAAGAAAATTAAAAATATGACTTTTAATAACACTTTCCTTAATACTTTTTTTTTAATTATAATATTTTATAGTACTGAATAGAAAAAATAACATTCTTTATGAGAAATCATTGTCTTTTTCTTAAATTTCCCGGGATTCCCGGGAATTCCCGAGAAATCGGATTTTTTATTCCCGTTTCCCGGGAAACAAAACATCACGGGAAACCCCAAACCCTAGTTGTTACATTTTATGGTGTGGTTTTCTTACCTATTCTGTCTACTGTCATGACATTTATGTGTCTTTGTATGTACATATGGTTTAGAACGTTTTCTAAGCCACTTTCATTGTCATTTAATTTTTTTTATATTTTCTTTTTACTTTCAAATTAGGTTTATGAAAATTTTTTTTGTCATTATTACTTTTTAGTTTTTTAATTGTAAATTTACATTTTTTATTATGCAAAAAACAGTGAAAGCTAAAACTATTTTAGTTTTATAGTGTATAAATCAAACATTTTTTAAATATCCTTTTTAGAAATACATAAACATATTAACATTTCGCTTCCTTTTAATGAAAAATAAGACCACATGAATTGTAATATCATTATAGACAGCAACTTTAGCATCATCTGTAATATAAAATTGTCTTCCTTTTCATTATTAACTACATTACAGTTAATTAGCTTTTTTCAAATTACGTTTTTTTTTTTTTTTTTTTGTAATAAGTCTTCCTTTTTTAGAGAATTTGCACAGTTTTAAAATTTTTCTATTAATTTTTATTTAATAGTCTTATGTAGTACTTACTATTTAAATAAGAATTTTTGTCATCATCATACTTATATGAGTACAGAGAAAATCAGCTTAGTAAAATTAAAAATTTGTCATGTATAAAATAAATTTAAATATGTATGTACAAGGATGTTGTCATAAATAAAATTGTTATAAAAATGGAATTAAAAAAATCTGGGGAAAATTGAATAAGAAAAAAATTGAATAAATTTATTAAAATTATTTTGGCACCACTGCTGTAATTTTAATTAAATTTTTAAAAAGTTTTCTTTTTTTTTCTTATTACGTTTATACGCGCGATTATTGCAAATAGAAATAACTTGCAAATATATAATTCACTGTTTATACGCAAATTGCACAAATAAATATATTTCCTTATTTGTCGTGCCAGATGGGAAAAATGAAACTATTATCATCGAAAATTCTATGAACGTAAAAGGAAGTGGCAATGCTGTACGTTCTATTTGCAATTAGCTTCACTAATCACGATTATTTTTCGTGAGTTACTAACTTACAAATATAGTACTAACTCACTGTTTATACAGCTAAATTTTCATATCGAAATATTTTTAATTGCGAGTAAATGGTGCGTATAAACGTAATATCTGTCAGCAATAGGGATGCAAAATGATTTTGTAAACATTTAAGCTTTGTTTGAAAAATTTTAGTAATAGATACCTTGACTCATATGTATCTGTAAAGAATGAAATTAATCATATTTTGTTTTAAGAATCTATACATTTATTTTAAATTTGAACGAATAGGCCTAGAAACTATATACTATTGAGCAAAACTTTCTGGTTTCTACATTATTATAGATAAGACATGTTTTTTGTGACATTGAAATCAATGTCAATCAAAATTGTTTTGGCAGCATAACCGAATTATGACATAATTCAAATAGGGTAAATAAAAATTTGAACAAATATATTATTGAGTCCCCTTTAGAATGAAGCTCCTGTGGCGAAATGTTCACAACTTGACCTATAAAGTCGTCTTAGATATAAGTAATTTTTACGCACTAGGTTAACGAAAGTTTAGTACTTGCCCATTAGCACACGATCGTCTTCTGCGTAATAAAATCAACCAGATAAAAATCGACCACTTACATGTTGAAAACGATACCATTCAATGTCAATAGTAGGGATGCTAAGCGGGAGTGGTATTTAAAAATCCCGGTATTAGGGATTTTATAAATCCAAATCCCGGGTTCCTGGGATTTTTAGGGATTTATTTTTCATATGAAAATACATTTTAAATAAAAGAAAAAAATAAATTTTGTATACATATTTCAATTAAAGAAATTCATTCCTATTTTAAAGAACAAAACATAACGTTCTTATCCATGTAATCGATTTTTAAAATATTTTTAAAAAATGTCTGTTAATGTTTTTGAGTACTGTATTGCACTGAATTCATTTTCTGGATAGTATTTATGCCAATAAATCCCCAAATTTAAATTCCAGGATTTTTTCGTTTAATCCAAAAAAATCCCGGGATTTTCGGGATTGGCATCCCTAGTCAATAGTGAATTTGCCCCGTATGTATTCAAATAATTAATGAAAATTGATAGCAATTGGCCTCAATTTGTCACCACTTCAATATCGAATTATTTGTTTTCTATTTTGCATCCCAGCAAAAACGTCGGTTTCCTGGTAAGCTAGCAGGTATAATTGAAAACAAAATAAACTACTTATATTTTGTCTGAATAACAGTTACTTTGTTCGAGTTGTTCACGAATTCATGTAGTTATTTTTAGGTTCTAGGGATACTCAAAAATATGTACCTAAACGAGAAAATTTTGCCGTCATTGAGATTTGAACTCGAAGTTAACTATTCGTTTTTAATGACTAACGACTGACTCAGTACACGATTTCACACTTAATTTTACAAGTGATAAAAACTTGTTTTAGTAATAAAATATATTTTTAGACATTTTGTTAAAAAAAAAAAAAAAAACAAACTAACAGAAAAGGGAAATAATAATGATGCCTTATTACCAAGAAACTACTTTAATAAGTAGTTGCCATTACTTAAAATCAAAAAGTTTTCGCTGGGATTAAAATTTATAAACGAATGGTATTAAAAAGCCGACATAAATTGTAAATGTGACAACAACCGTCGCACAGCGATTCAAAAAATTAAATGGAAATTTGTTCAAGACTTTTTGATTGAGTTAATTATGCAATAAGATTTTTGTTAGTGAATTTTTTTGAATAAAATTTTGCACCTAAGTAGATTTTTTATGCTTAATTTCAAGTGTTATTCATTTCTTTTGAACTTGTCAACAAAAATCTCACAATTCCCAAAAAACTGTTTTTTTTTTTTGCCTACCCAATCGATATCGGGGAGCAAAAATATCTATTATAAAAGTAAAAACAAATAAGATAATATAAGGAGTGAGATCGAAAAATTCTTAACATACATAATATTCAATAACTTGGAAACGGTTGATCTTAGAGTTTTCATTATTTTTTTTCAATTATTTGATAATTTATCACAGATCACAGAAATATATAATTTTTATGGTTGTAACCACTAATTATAAAATTGTGGACCATTTTTGAAAACCCTTTCTTTGGAACAGTGTCACTTTTTTGAAACAGTGTGCACATCTTCTGTTAAAATCTTCTGTATTTTGGGACACCTTTTTTATGCTCTTGAATTCACTTTTCACAAGAGCTCAATATCTCTCCACTGGTCTAAGCTATGGACAATTTTGAAAATTGACCTCTCTTGGTACTAAAACTATGTTATTGATTTGGTACCACTCCAGAGCTTTCTTACCGTAGTGACATGATACCAAATGAGTCCAAAAATATGTGGACACGTTGTGCTTTCTTAAGAAGAGAAGAAGTCTTTTTTGCAAATATTCCTTTATGCATATTTTTGTATTTATAGATCCGAATGTATCAAATGACTTTCCTGTTTTGCCGCAACTGCAAAAAGCTTGTCATTCCATGAATTTTGTAAGAAATTTTTGCTGCTTTTGGGTCTTAAACTTATCTCCAACATTGCTTCGAGCATTAGCAATAAACATTTTTTGAGACACAAGCTGCGAAGATTCTGCCAGCACCTACGTTTCTTCGTCAATTATACAGCTTGAGTATTTTTGTATGAAAATTGGGTTTAAATTCCGAGTCCTATTTTTGGCTTGTAATTTTTTTTTTTTGCAGAATTCAAGTTTGGAATTTTTTGAACTTTATATGTTATCAACTTTCCCATTAGCTTTAAATTTTCGCACCAAATAGTCGAAGCATTGAGAAAACTGAGCTGATTTTCTACCAGATGTGTTTGGAGTTCCTTTTAATGTGCCTTCGATTTTCTGGCCTTCCCAATATTATGTGGTCCTTTTTTCTTACCGAACTAGGTTTCACATCAATAGTCAAATTCTCCTGATACTGTTTAATAACATTAGAAACGGTTTTACGGACGACATTTAATTCTGTGGCCAATTATTTGTAAGACCTATTTGGATTTATTGAAATTTTTTAATAACTTGTAGGACGTAAATATTTTTCATCACTTATTTTGATGAAAATAAGGACAAATTAACATGGTTGTTATTAAATATAATAACTGAAGTATTTTTCCATGATAACTGGATCAAAAAAAAAAAAAAATTTTAATATTGATTCCGAAAAAAGTTATGAGGCAAAATGTGTGTTAAGATTTTTTCGATCACACTATGTGAAATTTCATTGAAATCGAACCAACTGTTCCGAAACTGCATAATTATTTATTTTGTCCTAAAAACCTATATGTTACAATTAACACGGGTAAAATTTTATTAAAATCAATTTATTCAAAATTAAGTGATAGCAACTCATAGAAAATATATCGAATTTTCTAATATTAAAATGTAGTTTAGGTTTCAACGAAACACCAGGAATGCTGATGAAGTGTGTATCGGCATATACGTACTCCATTCTGCTGTTATCTAATAACACTTGTCGGCAAAAAAAAATGTTCATCCTCCTTCAAAAAAAAAAAAAAAAAAAAAAACATGTGCACTATATGGAATTCGACATGTTAAACACGAATATGCATTCAGTTTTGTCCCATCAGGTCGAAATCTTTTGTTGTTTTATTTGTTATTTCGCCATAAATAAGCCGATTACTCGATTATATTTCACTATAGCTCGAGAACCGTCTGCACGATTTATATAAGTGATACACCAAAATATGCGAAACTGGCTTTAAGTCGTTCTAAAAAAATTTCATGCAAAATTGATTTTGTTTTTTTCTAATATATAAACTGAAACTTTATCTCAAAGTTGGCAAAAAATCTGCATTTATTTTTTTCTATCACGTTTTGATTTTCCTTTATGGACATGACTACTATGACCCCACCCTTAGGCAGTTACACTTGTATAACTCGAGATCGATTTGTTCAATTTAGTTAAACTAAACTCCAATAGATTTCGATTCAAATTATCCTTGAGTTATATTCACATAATTTTTTTTTTTTTTTTCACTTAACATTTCCATAGTTTTTCGGATATTAGTAGCGAAAAAATTAAAGAAAAATTATAATAAAATCGGAACAATTTCCTTATGCCTAAAATTATTGAGCGAATAAAAAATAATTTTGACCCGACTTAACAATTTTCTTCTTGGTTTATCATTTATCGATATTGTGCAAACTTTTCTTGAGTTATAGCTTAAATTGAACAAACGAGTTTTACTAGTGTGACCGCTGAAGAAGGTGGTGAAATTAGTAAAACCAAAAAAAAAAAAAAAAAAAATAATAATAATCAGTACGTGATAGAAAAATTACAGATTCTTTTTTAGATTGCCAAAATTCAATCTAGTCCACTTTTTCTTTTTGTTAAAAAAAGAGAAAAAATATTTTTGGCCACTGGTGTATTTCTACTTAATTATACGTATACATGAGATTTATGCATCAATTATGAAGATACATGGCTTACATGGGGAATAAAAAGATTATATTAAAACGACTGAAAGACAGTTTTACTCAGCATATTTTGGTTATGATGACATGTACTGGAGTAATACACGCTCATAAAAAAAACAAAAAGGGGAAAAACTGAAAGAAAATTCGTGTTTAGCACATTAAAATCCATCAAGTCCAACTATTCGTCTATAAGGAAGAATTTTTTGGTTGGTACCGCCAAACAGAAACAACAACACAATTTACAATTGCTAACTTATTTATGGTCTTTCGAGCCGAATGTGATCCCAATCCCAGAAAAAAAAATGTTTAAAAAATTTAATTTTTTCATTAAAATCATCATCATCATTCCAAATTTGTAATGACCAGCTGCAGTTGTGAACTTCTTTTTTTTTTCTAAAAGTAGGGTCAATTATTAAAATACCACAAAAAAAGTATAAACTTGTTAATCACTGACTAAAAAAAAGATGTATAAAAATATAACAACATTAATTCATAAATGTATGTCTACTTTACAATTATGTGGTTTATTCATGTGATGATATGCTACATATT
>OX596073.1:135984042-136039042 GCA_951394005.1 Protophormia terraenovae
TATATTAAATAAAACATTTTATATATATTTTTGATTATATAAAACAATTTAGCCTTTGTGTATTGTATGATGAAGTATGTGTAAATGTGTTTGTGTGTGTATAATAAAATAAATGATTATTTGATATGTTTGTATTTTATTTCGAAAAAAAAAGAAAAAAATACACACATACTGGTAAATATCTCTATTTAAAAACTAAAAATGAAAATTCAAATATTAAATGTGAAAAAAAATTCTCATTCTAATACTTATGTTACTCTTCAAAATATTCGTAAAATAAACTCATGTTGTTTGTTGA
Organism: Protophormia terraenovae; assembly: GCA_951394005.1. NCBI lineage: Eukaryota > Metazoa > Arthropoda > Insecta > Diptera > Calliphoridae > Protophormia > Protophormia terraenovae. The sequence continues at coordinate 135,984,341 of OX596073.1, forward strand.
ATATGCATGAATATGTACTCATGCATATTATGTACAAGTATGTGTATTTATAGAAAATTCATATCCTTTTTGTTGGGGCTGATTGTATATGTAGTATAAGTGAGTGTGTATATGCGTGAGCATTTGGCTCTACAAATACTAATATACTACAGAGCAAATATATTCAAATATAAATGTATAATAAAATCCCAGCAAACTATTAGATATTAAATTGAAAATTATGTAAAACTATTGAAATTATTTTTAAGAATGATTTAAAAATAATAGATTTTTACAGGGAGTAGATTTTGTGTTGTTTATAAAATGCAAAAATCTTTAATTGTTAAATGTTATGTTGTTGTTTACTGGGTTTACTTTAAAGAACTAAAGATTCGAATTGTTCTAGTGCAACAGCAACTACATACTTTAATAACAACAAAACATCAAATGCTTTGATGTTTGAAGTGGTTTTTCTCTCGTTCATTTTTTTTTCTGCTCTTGTTTTCTTTTTATTTTTGAGAATTTTTGTCCGTTTTATTTTCATTATTTTTATGTTGTGCTCACATTCGTATACAACATGGAAATGTTTGAATTATACTTGAGGCTATAATTTTGTTGCAATACAAAATGCTTTCCCAAAAAATATCTATACATAGACATGAACTATGCATTTACATATACATTTAATGAAAGAAATATAATCATATCAAACTGATTCACTACAGTTTCAGTATTTAGTAAGGGGATACTTTAAAATAGATTATTTATTTCAAAATGATAAGTTGAAGAATTTATGAATTAAATTGTAAATTAATAAATGCTCAATATTATTGTAAATAGTCCAGATAAGTTATTTTAATTTAAGGAAGTTGTTTAAGCCAAAAACTTTTAAACATAATTTGTATTTTTTAAATATGATTATTGAAAATACGAATACTTTTCTAATGCTTTAGTCTCTCAGAATATATTATGATTTCAAGGATCATCGCTCTGTATAATCTTGCTGGAGGTTGTAAAACTAATATATGGGAAATTCTTCAAACTCGTTTACTTTGGGGGTTAAAAAAAATTTCGAAAATTCTTTAATGGCACATCAACGCTATTTAGTACCAATATTCCTTGGCTCTAGTGGAACACAGATCTGTTCGCATGATTGACTTTTACCGAACGGCGTCAATGTTATGGAGGCTTAAGATAAAAATAAAAAAAAATAAAAAATTGCCAAAATTCTATTTATAGTCCTAAATCAAAAACTATTGCATATATGCGTGGATATATTAGCGATTTAATAATTATTTAACCTTATTATAAAATTTGCAGAGTTCAGTTTTTAACAGGGACCGTAACGATTATGAGTTGTATAATAAAAATCATGATTTAATGATTATTTTTTTACTTTTATATTTTGCTCAAAAAATAACTTTTCTTTTTGATTTTTATTTTTTGCTCAAAAAATAAGAAAAAATGATGCATAATTTCTATGAGGGCAGATTTGAAAATCCAACCATTCATTCGCTGTCATTGAAATTGAAGGCCTAGATCTCTTAGCGATCTTCTTTTAAAGGCCCCTATGAGAACTATTTGTGGTGTGATTAGCCTTCTTTGTGGTCAAAGTGGGTAGGTCGACTCTACCTAGCTCTCTTTACAACATCTTTCCTAAGGTGTGACCAGCTATTTTCTAAATGGAAGATTGTCTCAAGGCATAACTTCCTTAAAGAGTTCCTCTACTATACCATGTTGGATGACGCTTCACGGCGGTAGCTGCTATAATCTTTCGATCCGAAGGTGTGATTGTATTCACTAGTGTGAATTGTTCTTTTGTATTTTCACGTGAAATTGTCTACCCAGACATTCTCTCCGGCTTCTGGGCCGGTATCAGCATTTACCTTTATAGCCGTGGGGTTTTATATTAGGTCAACGATATTTCAGTACCTCTTACAGTCAACAGCAAAGAGTCCTTTATTGTCATCATCTAAAGGATAGCTAAGGGTGCTCTAAACGGTGGCTATTGCTTTATTTAACTTTACCGCGTTCAGCTGACAGCTAAAATCTTTGGTCCTAAACGTAAGCTGAAATCACGGTGATTTCATGTTGCTCATCAGAACCAAAACTCAGTCTCACTCTTTCTTTAATTTCAACGATGGAGTCTTTGATAGATCACAAATATTGTTCAGCTCCATCAGCTACATCACTATTGGTCTCTCCTAAAATATTATGTCCCACTGAACTCCTAACAAATTCAAATTTGTCTCAGTGCCCTCTCCTTTTAAAGAATCCAAATCACCATCCAAGTTATTTACAAAAATTACCTCATTCCTGATTAGGGATGCCAATCCCGAAAATCCCAGAAATATTCGGGATTTATTGACATAAATACAATTAAAAAAATTAACTTTAGGCAAGATAGAACATCAAAACATTTACAGAAATTTGCTTTTTAAAATATTAATGAATTTTTTTAATTGAAATATGTATTAAAAATTTATTTTCTTCTTATATTTATAATGTGTTTTGAAAAATAAATCCCGAATCCCGCATTGCTAGTCCTGATAACCTCTATTAAGTCTGATATTCCCCTTTTACATGTCGGCCTAGTTTTCCGTTGGGTTTCTCAGCTCTTTCTCCCATTTTTCCTATTTTTCATTCATATTTTCATGTTGATATTATTGATGTTATTTGAATACGTATAACTTATGATGCCTTATGTCAATCGTACACACCGTTCTTGAGTTATGATGAAATATACGGAAATTTCGGAAATTTCTTTTTCCGTGCTCCTTAAAAAAAAAATAATATATATATATATATATACATATATGTATATGTGGACTAGATGGAATTCCGCATGCTAAACTCGAATCTGCTTTCAGTTTTATCCCATCAGGTGGATATATTTTTTTTTATGGGCGTGTCTAATATTGCCTCCTAAGTAAGCCGATTACTCCAGTATATTTCACTATAACTCGAGAACGGTATGCACGATTTATATAAATAATACACCAAAATATGTGGAATAAAATTGGCTTTAAGTCGTTCTAAGGAGTGCGATCGAAAAAATCTTAACACACATTTCGCCATAACTTCTTTTGGAATTAATATTTGATTTTTTTTTTTTTTTTGATCTAGTTAACATAGAAAAATACGTCAGTTATTATTTTTAATAACAACCATGATGATTTGTCTTGATTTTCATTAAAATGAGAGACAAAAAAGATGTATGTGCTACAAATTATTAAAAAGTTGAAAAAAAAATCCAAATAGGTCCTACAGAATTAAATTTCTGCCGTCAAACTGTATCTAATATTATTAAACAGTATCAGCAGAATTTGACCATTGATATGAAACCTGGTTCGGAAAGAAAAAAAAGGTCCACATGAAAATTGAAGGCATATTAAAAGGAACTCCTAACACATCTGGTAGAAAATCAGCTCAGTTATCTCAGTGCTTTGACTACTTGGTGCGAAAATTTAAAGCCAATGCAGACCCAAAAACAGATAAAATTTCAAGCTTTTTGCAGTTGCGGCAAAACAGGAAAGTCATTTGTTACATTCAGATCTATAAATACCAAAATATGCATCAAGGAATATTTGCAAAAAAGATTTCTTCCTTTCGTAATAGAGCACAATGTGTCCACACATTATTGGCCCAATTTGGTATCATGTCACTACGGTAAGAAAGCTCTGGAGTGCTACCAAAACTATAACAAAGGTTAATTTCCAAAATTGTTTATAATTTAGACCAGTGGAGAGATATTGAGCTCTTGTGAAAAGTGAATTGAAGAGCACAAAAAAGTTGTCCCAAAATACTGAAGATTTTAAAAGAAGATGTGCACACTGTTTCAAAAAAGTGACTGAAGCAACTATTAAATCTCTAATGGAAGGGTTACTGAAAATGGTCCACAAGTTCATAATTAGTGGCTATAACTATAAAGGTTACATTTGTCTGTGATCTGTAATAAATGATCAATTAAATAAAAAAGAATGAAGACTCTTAGATCAACCGTTTCCAAGTTATTGAATATTATATATGCTAAGATTTTTTCGAACGCACTCCTTACTAACAATTTATCCGCTTAATAGTTTTGAAGATATTTCGAAATAAGTGTCGGAAAAAAATTTTTTCACGCTAAATTCAATATTTATTTTTTTTTACTAAAACTTCTTTTTAAAAGTGAAAACATCAAAAATTTTTCAGTTTATCATCTTCATCTCAAAGCTGGTAAAACTACGAGTAAATAAAGCCACAGATCATAAAAATTTATGCACAAATCATGACTGCATTCACAGTTAAGTTAGGATACCCATGCATACCTATAGTTAAGTAAGATACACTAGTGGGGTAAAAGAAAAAAAAAAAAACATTTTTTTTTTTCGTATTAAATAACAATAGGTGGATTAAATGGAATTTAACGTGCTAAATAAAATCAGCTTTTACTTTTTTTCTATCACGTATCGATGTTTTTTATGGGCATGACTACTATGACCCCGCCTTTTGGCAATCGCACTTGTATAACACGAGAATGGTTTGTCCAATAAGATAGATTATACTCCAATATATAGCGACTTAAATTGTCTTTGAGATGAATTTACATAATTTTTTGTTCAGTTAATATTTCCGTAGTTATTCGGTAGTTAGTAGCGAAAAAATTTAAATTTTTTATTTGAAAAATCGTGAACATTTTTACCCATAACTCTGAAATTCTTGAGTGAATAAAAAAATATTGTTGTCATACCTTGAAGACAATTTTATTTTAGTTTCAAGAAAAATTAAAAAAAATTTTTTTTTTTTTTTTTTTTTGCCCACTACTGCATTTTTACTCAATTGTATGTAACATGGATATTTTTACTTAACTCTGAATAAAATCAAGATTTATTCATCAATTTTGAAGATACATGCCTTATTTTATTTGCAGCCTATTTACCAGCTATAAGATAAAAATGATAAACTAAAACATTTTTGATGCTTTCATTTATTAAAAGAAATTTTAGTAACAAAAAATCAAAAATTTGGCATAAAAAAGTTTTTTTTTGGACATTTATTTCAAAATAACTCCAAAACTATTGAGCACATAAAAAAATGAAATGAAAAATGAATGTTTTGAAGATATTTGAAGTCCTCATCTTTTGGTGTATCACTTATGTCAATCGTACACACCGTTCTTGAGTTATAAGAAAATATACTAAAGTAATGGCCTTACTATGGGCGAAATATTAGACATGCCCAAAAAAAAAAAAAAAAATCCAGATGGAAAAAAAACTGAAAGCAGATTCGTGTTTAGCACATCAAAATACATCAAGTCCAACTATTCGTCTATGGTGGAGGATTTTTTTTGTCGACCAGTGTTATCAGCATTACCCTATTAATACAAATTTTATGTAAACGTCCGTTTTTTTGTGGTTATTTATCTAACAAAAAATTTAAAAATGCTTTTTTATTAAACAAATAGAGTACATATATGTAACCGTAGCAGCAAAAAAAGGAAAACAAAGGAAAAATCCTGAATATTTATACTCCCTCTAATAGCCAAATATTTAATATTTGCTGAGGAAAAAAATACATGATGAGATGAAATTAAACAAAACTATATGAGTGGTTTTTTTTTGTTGAGGGAGGTAGAAAAGCTATTTACTAATTCTACAGCATACTTATGTGAAGAGTTAGAGGGTTTAATTTAAAGAATTTTCATATAAAGTTTATAAATTAAATGGAGGGAAGTGTTGTTTTTGAAAAGGACTTTTAACTTAATATATAAAGAAAAATAAGAAAACATAAAAATTTTTAAATGGCAAGTTACTTAATTAATTTGTATGATATGATATTAAAAAATACTCTGCTCTCCTTGAGAAACAAATAAACTTTAATTTTACTAAAATTTACTAAAATGAAGGTTAATATTCAATGCTCCAGCTAATAAAACTAACAAATACATTCGAAATACTTAATATTACTTAATATTACAGTACAAGGTAAGACTGAGAGTAGCTAATGTAATTACAGGGTAATGAAATCCGGAAGTTATATGGCATTAAATTTGAAGCTACTTTTAATTATATTTTTTTTCTCTATAATTTATTCTCCCCTTAAAAATGTGGCTTATCTTTTAAATAAACAAAAAAAAACATCGATTTGCCTCTTTTTCAAAATTTATCTATTCCACCCTCTTCCTTTTTTTTTTTTTTTTTTTTCTTTTATTTATTCAAATATTTCTAAATTAATAAAAATGCTAAATTTGTACTTAAATATCTGTTTAAGAATAAATCTCAATCAGCTTTATTTCCTAAAATTCACCTTAAATACAAAATGTTAGTATTTAATCTTTTGAAAATGTTGTTGGCTTTGAAGATGAAAAAAAAAAAAAAAAACATTCTTCACCAGCGCTAATTATAAAAAATTACATTGGACTCCCCTCCACGAAATAGCAACAAACAAAAAAATATATTAATGATTTGCATATTTAATTTGAAAGATTTAAAAGAAAATTATAACAGGCAAAAAAGCAAATGAAAGCGAAATAAATTAATTTTTAAACACACACAAAATCATAAAAATTTATTTTCAACACCATGAAAATAATTTCATTTTTTCTTCTATAAAACCGGAAATGGAAATAACATAAAATAAAAATATATAGCACTTATACATATATATGAAGACTAATTTAAATATACACTGCAATTAACTCACAAATACTTGTTTAAATGTAAACATAGACTCACTCATACTAAAACAACTTTGACACTGACGCAAAGTCGTTAAGTTTTAATGAAGGCCTTCAAAAAGATTTCTCTTCATCTTCATTTTTTTATTTACTTTTTTATTAAAATGTTCTTCTTCTTCTAAAGAGAAAAAAATGTCATGAAGTGTAAGCAAAAGTGAGAGCTGGTTGTATGGTTTGTGTCATTTTAAATGTTAATTGTCTTTATAGAATGCAACTTGGTTGGAAAAATTAAAAATTAATCAAAAATAAAATGTGTCTATATGATTTTTATTTTTATACAATTGTATTGGCCTTCCTAGAATGCGGCTTAAAACTAATAAACGTTTACTGTGTATAACTATGGCAACAACAGCAAACAATTAAGTAGTGACATAGTGAAGACAATGTGCAAAAAGGAAAAGTGAAAAATAAACACAGATAAAAAGAGATTTGAGAGAGAGGTCATGAAGAAAATGAGAATTAATTATAATTGGTCAAGTTCGGCTTTAGTGCACACTTTACTTTAACTAAGTTTGCTTACTTAATGCATTACCTTGTCTATGATTCATACTATATCCCAGCAAAAAAGGAACTGAAGAAGAGCTGAAAAAATCATGAATTTAACATTGTGTTGTCATTGGATGGTAGTACTTAATAGTGGAAAAGAGCTGCAGAAGCTCTTTGTTTAACATATGGTTGTCATTGGTAGGATGTTCTTCTTTTATACTACTTGTTCATTTCTTTTGAAGTACTTCCCTTAAAGCTATGTTTATAAAATCTTATAAAGTCTTATTAAAATATAAAAAAATGGTTTAAAATTTGCAAAACTTTAATTTTCTTTGAAATTATTAACCTTTACAAAAATCGTAAAAAAAAAGTATATAATATTTTCAACAAGAAATTGTCTGGCACTACTCAGTAAGGCCAAATTTTTTGGTAATAAGTCTGTATATCCGAAAGTACTGTTCTTATCGAATTTAAATGTGTGGAAGAGTTGTAGAGGAGGGCCTAAGCTTTAAGAAAAATCACCTTGCGGTCACTCTGTGATGACACGAGATAAGCTACAGGGTGTCAAAGTTGTCTACCTTGAGTATGATAAAGTTTCAAAAAATCATAACCTTTACATACACGAAGTAGTTAACTTTGACACTCTGTAGCTAATCTCAAGTTAACACAGGGTAACTACAAAATAATTTTTCTTGATTTTATTCACATTTAAGTAACAGTACTCATGTATACCTATAATTAAGTGGAGATACACTGGTAGGCAAAACAATTTTTTTTCTTTTTCATTTATAATAAGAAATTTTAGTAAAAAATTCTTAAATTTTCCATGAAAAATTGTTTTCGGAGACTACTTTCGAAATAACTCCGAAACTATTGAGCACATAAAAAAATGAAGTTTGGAAGGCTTGAAGATATTTTTAGTCCGCATCTTCTTGAGTTATGGTAAAATATACTATAGGCCTTATTATAGATGAAATATTAGTAGGGTTTAGGGTTTCCCGTGATATTTTGTTTCCCGGGAAACGGGAATAAAAAATTCGATTTCCCGGGAATTCCGGGAATCCCGGGAAATTTAAATTTTAGGAAAAAAGCAATGATTTTTTATAAAGAATGTAATTTTTTCTATTCAGTACTATAAAACAACATTATAAATCAAATTTATGATTAGTTAAGGTGGTTTTACACTATAATACTTTGTATTAATACCATTAAAAACGAAGAATTGAACAGAGTTGACTACAAATAAAAAAATGTGCCGAAATTTGCTTTAAGAGATGCAATTACATTTAAAAAATTTAAAGACTTCAACATACAAAGTATTGAAGGTATTTACATTTGAAAATATTTTTGGTATTAATACAAAGTATTATAGTGTAAAACCAATTAAAAATTTAAACAATCTTAAATATTTAAAAAAAAAAATAAGTGCTCCAAAGGTTTAATTGTTTAATTCACTTCTGAAAATCGAATTAATTTATTTTCCCAGTAATTTCTTTAAAGATTTCATATTTAATTCATAGACTTAAATTCTTTAACTTCACAAGAATTAATTGCTTGAAGAATCCACTACCAATATTACTATTCAAGCTTAAAAAATATTTTGAATCATTCAAATTTTCTTCTATTCAAATCTATTACGAATTAGATTTAGAAAATATTTTTTGGTTCATTTTGTAAAATATTAGCTTTGTTCATGTACCTAAATTGGACCACGCGGGATCCCTATTTTACCGAAAAGTGTTCCCGTACTCCAAAATTGGGAAATGATAGAGATTTTAAGAGCATAATGTTCTACTTCTTGCACGAAACAGCCTAGACTATATCTTTGGATAGACTTAGTAAATAGTCAAATAAACAAAAAATAAAAATATGCAAATAAAAACTGAATGAAAATAAATAATAAATATTTAGTTTTTGGTACTAAGAAGAAAGTTTCAATTAAAAACAAGCGCAAATATTCGGCCCGGCCGAATATAAATACCCACCATCAACTTTTTAAAATTTTGCGTTATATGGAAGGGGGCGGTAATGTGGGAAGTAAAGTGGGCGGACCACTCCCATTTTTTGTTTCCGAGTTTACATTTGTCCTTGAACTATTTGAACACAATTTCGTTGATTTTCACCTTCACAAAAGGTGGGCGGTAAAGTGGGTGGACCACGCCCATTTTTGGTTTCCGAATTTATATTGATCACCGAACTATACATACAAAATTTCGCTGTCCTACATGCTTTTGTTGCAGAAATATCGGCAGAAAACTATAAAATGGACACCCTGTGTTTCTAGTTTTTAGCTTATAACTTTTTTGTTTATTAACCGATTTTGCCCATTTTCAATCCCAAACAAACCTTATATAAGATAAACATTTGTGCCAAATTTCGTCAACGGAGGGTCATCCGATATTGTTCTTATTTGGCATATGCGTGCAAAATAATATGGAGCCATTTAAATATCCCCATTTTTATTTTTTGGAATTTCAAAAAATTCGCGTATTTATTCACGATTTTAATTTTTCCAAAAGTCAAAATAATTGGAAAAGTGTGTAACTTTAAACATCAATAACTCTAAAAGTTGTTAACGGATTTAATAATTTTAATATAGTAGTTAAGAAATAATATTACAATTTAAAAATGCATTCATAATGCAAATGCAATTTTAGGATGCATTTTTGAAAAATGTCTACCCTTTTCACCCATTCACTTTTGTGAATGGTGTTATGGAATGAAAAATTAGTATTTAAATGAAATTTTAAAATGGTACATCATCATTAAAAGTTTAAAAGATTGTAGAAATATAAAGTTAAAAACTCGTGTATTCGGAATGCGATTGGACAAAATAAAACGTTTTTTTTCCTAATGTAGTCAAATAGGACTTTTCATCAGCGCACCGATAAAATGTTTTTCAATAATCTAAAATATCACTTGTATCTAATTTTATTTATATTTCGTATTAGCATCTAAAAATTCTTTTAGTAAATGTACAATTTTCACTTAGGCGATACAAACAGTAACATTTTTTCCTATAGGATTATAAAACTACATGAATATTAAATTTCCCGTTTTTCCCGGGAAAATTTAAAAAAATTCCCGGGAATTCCCGATGAAAAATTTCCGGGAATTCCCGGGATTTCCCGCCCGGGAATTCTCGGACCCCAAACCCTAAATATTAGACACGCCCATAAAAAAAAAAAAAAAATCCAGACCTGATGGAAAAAGTTTTTTTTTTTTAAGCTGAAAGCAGATTCGTGTTTAGCACATCAAAATTCATCAATTCCAACTATTCGTCTTTGGGGGAGGATTTTTTGATTGGCCAGTGTAATCAATATTGTCAATGAACCCCTGGAATGAGGATTAAGATCTTCTGACACATTTGTCATTGTATATACAGTGCTGTGCAGAACATTAGCAACAAAATTAAAGTTATCCTAAATGTTAAAATATTTTTTAAAGTATTAAACTTAGAACAAAACTAATTTCATAGCATTGTTAACACATTTGGGTACTAACAAACATTTCCACCTTAGAAGATGTGATTTTCTTTCTTTTCGCAAAAACGAGAAAAATATTGTATGTTCTCTATATGAAAGTGTGCATATCAAAAGCAACAAAATTTCCAAATGCAAAAATTTTAAAATTTATTGCTTTTTGTTTAAGTAAAAGACAATTTTATAGTAAAAATATCTGAATACAGCATTATTTCAACATATTTTTATTATTTTTTATTTCGCTTATAGTTTTTTTTAATAAGAATTATGATTTGTGACAATGCAGTAAATTTTTAGTTTATTTGGAATAAGAAAAGTGGAAAGTAACTTTGTTTTATAATACAAATTATAGAATACTCCTTAATTAAGATAAACAAATTTATTTAAAAAATTATGACATTTCAGTGCATGTAAACGGACTTTCGCTAAAAATTTCGTTCGGATATTATTAAAAATAAATAGGTAACACATTATATTTTAAACCGTACAGTTCGAAAAAATTATTTTGGGCAGAGAAAAGATGTAATAATGACTGTACTTGAATTATAGCGAAAAATCTATGACCTTTTCTTAGAAATTTAATGAAATTTTGATATTTTTAAGTTAATTGGTTATAAAAAGCATACAAATTTCGTCATCCATAGAGAAATATCCTCTTTAATTCAACGTTTTTGCATGGAAAAAATGCGTAATATATTTTAAAACTTTTGAAGGATTGGATTAGACGTCATTGCCTAAAATTTTTGCTTAATACTTTTTAACCATGTGGTCTAATGCTCGTACGCAAGATCTATGAAAGATATTTTACACAGCTTCAAGATTAGTTCAGTCCAAAGTGTTTTTTAGTCAACAAATTCAAGTGGAAATCATTTCAGGGAAATCACTTAACAATTTAATCGCTTTAAAATTACTTCATTTTACGGAAAATGAAAATTATAGAACAAAATGAAGCAAAATATCAATATGTTGCTATTGTTGTGCACATTCCTATATGAATATTGTAGTTTTTGTTAATAGACAAAGTTAAAGTTCTTTAAATGTTTGTATTTTTGTTAATCCATGTATATAATTTTGTAAAATTATTTTTGTTGTAAACCAAATATTCTAAAAAATAAAACTATTCTTAGGTTTACCTTATTTTGTTGCTTTTGTTCTGCACAGCACTGTTTGTTTTTTAATATTATTTAAAGCATCTCTTTGTTTATATTAAGAGACATCCTTTTTAAGCTGACATTGCTTTTAATTAGATTAAATAACAGAGTTAGTGGATCTCTGGGGATATAAAAAAGAGCTTAAATGAGAGCTTCTATACAAATATTTAAAATTAATATACGGATAGTATTTAAATTTCTATTTCTATGGTGCAACCCAAACATGAAGGCGTTTAGGACAATTAAAGAGCCTTGAATCGTAAATACTATTGTTGTAAATGTAGTTACAGTATCGTCAACTGATATCTAGCCCGAAGAATCATAAACATGTTCTATTGCGGCACCAGGCTTGCTGATGCTGGTACAAATCCGGCTTGCGGAATCGTACACAGGTCGCAAACATTAATTGTCTTTGTTTGGCAAAACCAAAGCGCAACAATAATAAACTTCTAGCGTTCTCTGAAAGTTAAGAACGATTTTTTTAGGGAAGACAGGTCGTGGCAGAAATTAGTTTTTTTCTGACCAGATATATTTCAGCTTTTCGTAGTATAGCTTCTTTTATAATTCGGAAAGCTTTGACTTAATTGTATATTTTTTTTTTTGTTGACCGTATTAAAAAATAATGTTAAAATGACATGAAGAAAATTCTAATTATAATTTTTTGTTATTCTTTCGGACAAAATTATAAAAGTCGTTTTCGAAATATGCTTCAATATATGGTGCAACCACCTTAATTTTGTAAATCGCGATTTTTCAAATTTTACGTTATATGGAATGTGGGCGTTAAAGTGCGTACCACTGCCATTTTTGGTTTCCAATTTTATATCGACCATCGAACTATCTATAAAAAATTTCATTGTCGTACATGCTTTTGTTAAAGAGATATCAGCTGATGAAACTACAACGGTTTCTAGTATTCAGGCCATAACTTTTTTGCTTATTAACCTTATCTGAGTCAAATTTCGTCCCCCTAGGTTATCCCGTTCGAGCCCTATCCTGCTTTCAACAGACGGATAGACGGACGGACATAGCTAGATCGACTCAGAATCTAACCAAGACCCAGAAAATATATACTTTATGGGGTCGACATGTTGCACACGGAATGACAAATACAATATAACCCCCATCTTTATGATGGTGGGTATAAAAAGTGGTTTAGTGGTTTATTGTGGCTCGGAAATTATTTTGCATTGTGTCAACCTATATAATCATTCTCCCATATCTCATTAAACATTTCTTTCTTTACTTTTTGAAAATCCTGACTGAGTGAATTTGTTCACCTAAGCATGTCAGTGTGAAAAACTAAGAGAGCATTCGCACATGTACGCCCAATATGTGTAGCTCTGATTTCGATATTATTATTGTTCTCTAAAATAGTTTCAATATAAGCACCAAGAGAAAACCATAAATTTTCTTTAAGCTAAAATTAAAAATCATTATTTTAGTAGCAAATTTTATAATTGTATTTGAGATGGACTAAAGTTTTTTTTCTATTCTATATAATTTTCATTATTTTTATAGATTTGACATTAAAGTTGAAAAAAATGTTGTATGTAAATAATTTAATTTATTAAAATATAAAATAATAATATTCCAGCAATTTTTCCTATGCCAACATTATGCTTTATTAAACATTCCTTCGCTAATGAAGCAGGGTATCTCCAACACGAGAATAAAATAAAGTCTAAAAGAACAAAAAAAAAAAAAAAGCAAGCATTTTACCTAATTAACATAATCCTGTGCCATAGAGTCACTGTATTATTTACTTTTTTTTTTTTTTTATTTTTGTACTTTTAACAAAATTGTTTTATTGTTGATTTGGTTGTTGGTAGCTGATGCTATGATGATGTTAAAGATTTTTCCTTTGAAATTTTTTATCTGCTACTGCTAAAAAATCAAATAACAAAGATTAATTTTGCTTTATTTTATCTTATTTTTTGTTTAAAACAATGCTTCCTTCTAAAGCTCTCTTTGAATACTTCTAAACTAACTATCTTCTTAGTGTTATTTGTCATCAGCTTCTTTTTTGGAGAATATTTTTTTAAAGACAATTTTTCGTTAGAAAAAAATATATATAAAGTTACTTAGTGCTATTTTTTTTTTTTTAGATTTTTCTTTTTGATAAACATTTAAGATTTTTATTGAGTGGAGGAAGAAAGCAAAAAAAAACTTTAGGCTGATTTTTGTTTTAGAAAAAACTTTTGTTGGCTTAATTTTTACTTTCATCATGTTTCAAAAAAAAAAAAAAATCTTAGGGCTAAACTTTTTTTGCCTTTGGTTTTTTTTTTTATTTTTTTATTTGACAAATTACTGGTGTAGAATTTTTGATATTTTTATTTATTATTTTAACAATGTTTCCTTTTTTTTATTCCTGGCTTTAATTTATTTAAATTTGTTTCAAAATGTTTTATTTTTTTTTTTTATTTATTTATTTTACCGTCAAATTTTTTTTAAATTCTTGCTGTTTTATTTTGTTCATCATAAAATGTGAATGCGAGTAGATTTAATTAATGAGTTTTTCTATATTTATAGCATATATTTTAGGTGTTATACCATGTTTATGGTAAGCATACTTTTAGGCTTTGTGCTTTAATGCTTTGCTGCTGCTAGTGTTACGTTGTTTTAGCTAAAGAATGTGTCATTTCAAGCGGAAGTTTCATAGAAAATTTACAGTTGTTTGCTTTCATGCCTTTCGAAAACTAATGTTTCACATTATTTTATTTTTTTGTTTTCATTATATACATTTATACATATTTATATAAATAATTTTCTGTACTATATTTACAAACAAAAAAAAGTAGGGAGTACCTAAAACAGTTTTTTAGTGGCATTGAAAACAAAAATTTTTTTTAAATAACATTTTAAAGTACTAATTGCAAAAAGTTTTCAACAGAATTAATAAAAAGTCAAATCAAGGTATTTGATATAAAACGAAATTTCAACAAAATTTAAGCATTTAATCAGTCCCGAGGATTAATGTTATGGAGTTTATTTCAAGACATTAAAAAATATAGCTAGCTCTTCTTCTGAAATCAAATTTATAATTTAGCCTCCCCTAAAAGTATGCCATATATTTTTTTTTTAATTTAGACCACAAATTTTAAATAAAGAAAATGTCTTAGTATATTTTCTAAGGAACTCCCTAATATTTTGTTATTCTATATAAAATAATTTTTTTTGCGGCCTATAATCAGGCTGTTTGGCAGCCAGGCTGTCTGGCTGTACTCATTAAAAGAGTAAAAGAGCACACTGAGTGGAAAGAAAGAAAAAAAATGAAAGTCTCTGTAGTAACGAACATTGGCTTTATTATTTCATTGTTATTGAAAAATAGAACGGAAATATGGAAACATGTTTTTAAATGTTTTAGTTTTTTCTCTTTTAAATTCTTATCTTGATATTGAACTTTAAAGAAAAGAATTTAATTTAAATTGAAATAGGAGAGGATAATTAAAAAAAAGAAAAAATCCAGGGAATAAAGGAAACTTAACATTATAGAGCGTTCCTTAGTTACCTAACAGCCTTTAAACCGGCTTTATATTTTTTATAAAAAAGGGCCTATTGCAGCCTTTTAGATATGTCAAATTTATTTAGCTTAGTACAAAAAATGTGTCGCCTAACTAATCGTCCTTTATATTTATTAAACATTTTAAATTATTACTATTTAATTTATATTTGTCAATGTTATTATTATATGATTTAAAACTTTATACCAATATATTTATTTGTAATAAATATTTAAATTTGTTTAATATAGTTTAACATATATGTATGTAGCCTAAAACTATGCCACAAAATAAAATTCTCTAATTTTTTTTTTTTCGCCTGCTGCCAGAATTTGACAAAATATTTATGAAATTATATTTAAATAACCACCAAATAATTGAAAATTAATTTTTAAATAACATATAATAAAACTTCATTAATATTTTATTTTAATTACATGTTAAATACTTGTTTAATTTTTTCAAATTAAATTAAAATATTTTTTATTAAGGCATTATTTTTATACCTATTTTTTTAATTAGATTTATTTTTAATTTCTCCCTTTCCTCTCTGTCTCTTGCAGGTATGCTATATATTATTGCTTTAATTAAGGCAAATAAGTATTGAGTTTCACTTGTGAGTATGAAGAATATTTTTTAAATAATTGTTTATTAATAAATAAGATGTAGTAAATTAACGTCTTAGTCTTGAAAAATCATTGAAATAAATCTAATTGAAGGAAATTATGTGTCAATAAAGTATGTTATATGTGGACTGAAAATTAAATGATAATAAAACTAATAAGTATGAAAAGCATAAAGTTTTTTAAATGTCAAAAAAAAGAAAAAAATGTAGAAACGGCAGAGTTTAATTTGTTTTGATATCGCCTCTTAATAACTGCTTAGTATGAGTTCAAAAAATGTATCAACAAAGAGGTGACATTTCCACAATTTGTTATACTTCCGAAATCTATGGATTTCTTAAGTTTTCCTTAACTACCATGAACGTTGTATTGGTTTATTTTTATACCCTTCACCACAGCTGTAAAGTGTATATATAAGTTTGTCATTCCGTTTGCAATTTCTACAATATTCATCTAAGATCCCAAAAAGTATATATATTCTGGATCCTTATGGATAGAAATCAATATGAAGATGTCCGTCTGACCGTCTGTCTGTTGAGATCAGTTTTTAGAAAGCTCCAGTTATCGGATATATATGTTTTATACATCAAATTGTAGGGAATATTCCATAGAAGAACGGTAATAAAAATGAGAAAAATCGTTTTCGTTATCGGCTTTTCTAACCTCCTATACATTCTAGCGACTTCGTTCTTGCACGAAAAATTCAGAATCGGTCCATAAACAACCGAGTTATTGGCAAATCTTTTTTTTATTTATTTATTGGCAACTTTGCATATTGTTGTTCTTTTTATGGGTAATGGAAAACAACAACAATAAGCTACATCAAATTTGTGTTTTGAACTTTTTGAAGCAAAGAACATCATATTCGATTTTTTTTTTAATTTTTTTGCTGAGGGAATAAAATTAATCGGTATCTGAGATATCTGCCAAAATGCATTTTCGGGCTTTATGAGGCTTCTATATAAGCTTCGGAATTCGTTTTTGAACATATCTGTTACAAATATTTTTTAAATAGAGTTGCAGGCTGAAAACTGAAAAAATTTATTTAAAATATTCACAAACAAACATTTATATTAAACATTGCAATGACTATTGTTTTTTTTTGTGTTATAGTGATTAACAGTATTATTATTGTTTTTTTGTACATTGAGTCAGTTTGTTGTATATATACAATAATTTGTAAATATTAGCATGCTTTAAGGCGCATATTTTATTATTTGTTGATAAAGTGGTGAAGGGTATAAAAGATTCGACCCAGACTAATATAAAACTCGCTCTCGTTCTACATCATCATTTGATGTTGAACTGAATTATGAATTCCTTATTTAAGGAAAAATTTCGATTAGAAAAGTTTTTGCCTATATTAGAGCTTTAATGTTGAGATCTTGACAATAATCCTTTTTGTGCCAAAGAAATTTCAAAATTTTTACTTAATTTTTATTCAATTTTTGTTGAACTTTTATAAAGTTTTTAGAATTTTGTAAATTTGTTCGGGTTCAAGTTCATTGAATAATTGTGGACTAATACATTGTCAAATTTTATTGAACACTCGTCATCAGCACTCTCCAACGCCCCACAGTAGTGTTCTCTCATATCACAACTTTTCGGGAAATGTTATCCGACTTCTTTTCACTATATGCTATTAAGTTAGACGAATGGTTTACGATAAATTTAAAAACTTTTAAAAACTTACTACAAAATTTTTGTAGCGCAATTGTACGAAATTGACTCAAAAACTTTATTGAAACATACCAAATGTGATGTACTTTTAAAAAGGACACATTTTCACTACTATGAAAGTAAAACTAAATGCGATTTTTTCTAAGTTTGAAGCTAATTGAAATAAGTTGTCAAAAAAATAAAATTAAAAACAAAAGATATAATGAATCATTTTGCTCTTAACACTGTATAAATAAATAAATAAATAAATAAATAAATAAATAAATAAATAAATAAATAAATAAATAAATAAATAAATAAATAAATAAATAAATAAATAAATAAATAAATAAATAAATAAATAAATAAATAAATAAATAAATAAATAAATAAATAAATAAATAAATAAATAAATAAATAAATAAATAAATAAATAAATAAATAAATAAATAAATAAATAAATAAATAAATAAATAAATAAATAAATAAATAAATAAATAAATAAATAAATAAATAAATAAATAAATAAATAAATAAATAAATAAATAAATAAATAAATAAATAAATAAATAAATAAATAAATAAATAAATAAATAAATAAATAAATAAATAAATAAATAAATAAATAAATAAATAAATAAATAAATAAATAAATAAATAAATAAATAAATAAATAAATAAATAAATAAATAAATAAATAAATAAATAAATAAATAAATAAATAAATAAATAAATAAATAAATAAATAAATAAATAAATAAATAAATAAATAAATAAATGAATAAATAAATAAATAAATAAATAAATAAATAAATAAATAAATAAATAAATAAATAAATAAATAAATAAATAAATAAATAAATGAATAAATAAATAAATAAATAAATAAATAAATAAATAAATACATAAATACATAAATAAATAAATAAATAAACAAATATATAAACAAATAAATAAATAAATAAATAAATTATTCCTATATATTTTTCATTTAATACAGTTGTTTAATTTTGCATTAAAATTTAAAAAATATATTCAAATAAAGCTAAACTAGGAATAACATTTAAGGAAGATTTTATTTTTCATTTAAGCTTTTAATTCATTCAGTCATTAACTTATTTGATTTAATTAATTTTTTAATTATAATTTTTTTTTTTTTTCTATTTTTATTTTTTTACAGTTTTTAGTAATTTATATAATCATTTTGGTGAGAAGTGCAAATTTAAAAAAGCTGTTAATTGAATGAATTATATACTAACATATTTGGTGATTGATTTGATTGTTTGATTTTTTTTCTAAATAAATAAATAAACAGATAAGTAAATAAATAAAATTATTTTATTTTTTAACAAGACATAATTTTCATGTTATATTTCATAGCATAATTTTAGGGTCAAAATTAAGTTAAGTTCATAGCTCTAAGGCCGTATCTATGTTTGTACACATCTATGCTTCTAAAGGTCCGACAGATAACAAAAAATTTAAAATTGTATTTCTATCAATTTATAATAGTTACATATCAATTTTATTTATTTATTTTTTTATGTTTCTTTTTTTTCTTAACACTTGTAACCATAAAATAAAATTGACGACCACTATTAATTTTAATTAATTTTATAAACAATATCATTTTGTTTCCGACTTCCTTCAAAGTATATTGACTAAAAGTTTTATTTTGTTACATTTTCGAGTTTAGCCAAGTTTTAAAAATGCATATTTTTAAACAAAAAGTTCCTATTGAAAATAATATTTTTTTTTATTCGATTTGGCAAGTTTTGGCAAAATATTGTTGATGAATAACACGTCTAATAAATCACTCTAATTTCGGTTTATTGCTTCCAACTGGGATTATGTGGACATTTTTATTTTCCAATAAAGTTTGAAAAATTTAATTCTAAAAATATAATAAAAACATTTTTTTTTTCTTTTTTTTTTGCCTACCAGGACAAATGAAATACACACCATTATTTTCGATTTCCATAAAAAAATATTTTATGGTATTGCGTCCCTAATTACCAAAAAACTATTTAAAAAAGTCAACACGTTTACTTTAAAGAATTTATTTTTTAAGCAACAAAATTTGTTAGAGTTTGCTTCATCATTGGCCAAAGCAAAATTATTTTTTCAAAAAACAAAATGCAACTTTTACTTAAATGAAATGTTTACTATTTACTACAGTAACAAATTTATTTGCACGAATTAAGTTTTAGTCAAAAAGCTGTGTCTTCGGACCTTTGTATATATGCATAAGATTCTTAAATGTTAAACTACTAAAATTCTCTAAATTTTGGAGGTATTATTTTGTTTAATTAAATCTCTTTTTATTTACTTTTTGCTAAAAAAAAATTAATTTTTAACTTAGATGATATTAATTAATATTAAAATCAGTCAATAATTGCAAATATTTTCAAATAATTTATCAAACCGATGAAATTTTTGTTACTGTCACAAATTTGTTATTACTATATATTACAAACTGTTTTAATTTTTTTACATAGTTATACTTTAAAATATTTTTAGATAATTGTTAAATTTGTTGGATTTTGACATAGTTGATTTATTCAAATTTCTTTCAACTAAATTGTTTTATTATCAGTCCTCTCAAAATATTTTGTTATCAAAAGTATGCAAAGAAAAAAATCACCAATCACTAAAATAAGTCATTCATTTAATTTTTTTTTTTTTTTTATTTGTACCACTCTCCAAAATGATTATATTAATTACTGTAAAAAATTAAAAAATGTATTAAATCAATCATGTAGATGATTGAATAAATTAAAAATTTAAATTACATAAAAATCTTACTTGAATTTTATTTTAACTATTATTTTTATTTAATTTTTTTATTGAATATATTACTTAAATTTTAAAGTAAAAGGAAACAATTGTCTTAATAAAAATGAAATTGAAAAAAGATACCCTTCACCATCTTACCGACAAATAATTAAATTTTCGCCTTAACGTATGCTATCATTACTTCACATTTATAAATCTACATTTTTTTTTTTTCAAACTACAAAAATTTTAATACGAAAAAAAGACAATCACAGCAAGCTTTGCTTTTAATAAACAACAACAATTCCATATTTATTTTCGTTTATACAAACTGACTGCATATACAAAGAACAACAACACTGTTATTCATTATATTACTGCTGTTGCTAACTAAACTACTTGTCTTATAGGCAAAAACGTCACTAATAGTCATTACAATGCTTAATATACATGTGTGTGTATTTATATTCTTAACAGATATGTTTTAGTTTTTGGTCCATATCTCTGATTATGAACGAATTTGGTTTATTAATAAAACCGAAATTTTATAAAAATATTTATGACCGATCTATATAAAAATAAAAATCTATAGCTTCAACAAGGGCTTCAAAAAATCAAAAATGCGTTTTTCCCGATATCTCAGTTATTATGAGCCGATTTATTTCATTTTTTAAACAGAGAAATTTCAGAAAAAAAATTTCCGAGCCTTCTTTGTAAAAACGAAGTCCATAGTGTATACAAAGGCTTCAGAAACTGGAAAACCGGTTCTAAAAACCGGGTTTTTTAAGCATATCTTCGCAATGTATGAACCGATCTTGCTAAATTTCAATAGCAAAATTCTCGAAAGGATTTTCGATCGTTTGATATATATATTATATATGCCAGTTATCGGTGGGCTTCATAAACGCCATTTCAACCGACATACAGACGGAGGGACGTCATCGCTTCTTACAAGGATCCCGAAAATATAAACTTTTTTGCTCTCCGACGAAAATTGTGGAAATTACAAACGGAATGACAAACTTATATATACCCTTTACACCTGTGGTGAAGGGTATAAATATGTAGTAATAATTTTATCTGTTTGCAATTAAGTTTTTTTTAGTTATTAATAATAATTTGCTTTTACAGCTCTGTGGTACGCTTTCATATGAAAATGTCTTTACTGTTATTATGCATAATTTTTTCTTTATATTAGGAATACCTAAAAGCATCTTTATACTTAATATCTTAAAGTATGCAGAAAATTTTGCATCATTAAGTTTTTCCTTGATGTTTAAGAATTTACTCTCATACCCTTATAAATAATAACAATTTTTTTTAAAGTTAAGTAATTGCAATTTTTTTACTAAATATTTTTTTAAAAGAATTTTTATAGAACATTTTTTTTTTTTTACTTTTCCTAACATCAAAATTATTTTCATGTTTTCAAAACTTTTAAAAACCTAAAATTATCTTTCAATAGCTAAAGTTTACTCTCAAGAGTATGCAATATATTTTCATTTAATTATTATGCTTAAAGTATGTAATATATTTTAATTTAATAATTATGCAATGAAAATAATGAGATGGTTGCAATATAGATTTGAAAAATCACAGTTTCATTATAAAAATAAAAACACAACAACACAAATTACCCCGCTCATTAAAACTTTCATAAAAGTTTTCTACACTTTGTCACCACAATTTTGTTACTACATTGTTTTGTTTTTATTACTATATTGTAATAAATCAAAAATGCAAATAAGAAAATTAATTTACCTTTATATATGACACGAAACAATTTCCTTTTTGCTTTTTAATTAATTTCTCTTTTTTATAAAGAATTTTGTTTTGAAAATAAATAAATATTCCCGGGTTTAGCTGCAGCTTAACACTTTATCCTTAAAGGTATGCAATAAATTGCTTTTGGCTATTGCAGTTTTAAATGTATGCACTGTATATATACATATAAGGATTATATACATATATTTCACTGTTATTTTTTGTTATATTTTCGCAGTTTGTATTATTAAACACTAGAAATATTTTTTATATTTAATTTTAAAATATTTTTTATGTTTTTTCTTAAAATAAATTAGAAAACAATTTATGCCGGCATTAGGGCTTTTGCAAATTTCTTTATTCTGTTTAAGTAAAACTATTTCAAAGCAAATTCCTTTACTTGAAGTTTTATAATATTATATATATACGTAGTAATCTTTTATTTCGTAAAGAAACACATCTCTTAAGTAACAACTTGTTTTTTTATCTATATATTTTTATATACTACCCTGGAAGTATGCTATAATATTTTTTATTATAAACTTTTTGAATTTAATTTTCTTTTTTTTTTTTATGTATTTGTTTGGTTATTTTTAGTTAAATATTTTCTTTTTTCTAAATAAATAATCACTGTTTTTTTATTTTTCGATTTAAATTCTTTAAAGAAATTTTATTTTGGTTTTAAATTTATGTTAAAATTTTTCTCACCAGCATTTTAAAGAAACTCACACATAAACATTTGCTATTTCTTCTTATTTTTTAGTATACTCTCACATACACTTTTAAAGTAACCGTTATGGGTAAAATAAATTGTATGCTAGTGTTTGTGTGTTAGATATTATTTTGTACGTTATTTGCTTTTTGTTTTTTTGTTTTTTTTTTTTTTCTTTTTGGTATTTTTGTGTCTAGTAAATAAAATGCTTTTGCGTTTTTATTTGTGGAATGGCCCGTGTCGATGTTGACGGTTGTATTTTTAGCTTAAGACTAAATTGTCAGCTTCTTAAGGACCAGTTTAAATATACTCAATTTTTATGGTATTTTATCCTTAAAATGTTTACGTTGTTATTGTTGTCTTTTATTATATTTTTACAATAACATTGTTGCATTCCTTTGGTTTGTTTGATGGACTTGGCCACAGTTACATTCATAGAGGAGTTCATTTTGTACCATAATAAGGGTATGAGTATGCGCTGTTTAAACGGATAAAGCTCATTCTGCTTAAATTTCTCAGCTGTTAGTTCTCTCTTTATTAAATTTATCCAAAATTCATTTTCCTTTATATCTCTCTCACGCTCTCTAGAGTTCATTTCTCTTTTCTAAAAACTTAAAATAAAATTTATCTCTGTTGTCCTTGAGTTTTGTGTACACAAATTTTTATTCCGTGTTTAGCTGGCCTCCTGCTTACATGTGTGTCTCTATGCTTTAGCATTATAATTTTATAAATTTAATATTTGTGTATGTATGTGTGTATGTTTATGTTATTCTTTTTTTATTATATGGCATTTAGTTTGTGTTTCCTAGCATTTTTCTCCGGTTTAAGGATTTTTTTTTTCATACATACATATATATTTTTTTTTTTCGGTTTTTATCCTCACTTGTCTTCATCACCTGTTAGCACTGAATTTTGTTTTTGCTTTTTTTTTTTTTGTTATTGTTGTAATTTTCATTTATTTTCACTTGTGTATTTTTTTTTTTAAAAGAAGCAAAACAACAACCAATAAGTACCCCTTAAGTCCTTGAAAAGAATGCACGCAATTATTAGACAATTTTGTTTGTTTCCAAGTTTATTTCATCTCTCTAACAATAAACATGTTTTTGTTTCTATTTAAATAAGTTTCCTAATGATGATTTTCATTGGCATTCCAAGTAAATTTTGTTTAAAAAGGAAATATTATTTTGAGCAAAACAAATAAGGTCATTGACATTGTGTTATGAAAAGTTTTTAAGATAATATGAATAAAAATAGTTGCAAGTTAGTAAATGATTAGTGTAACACTTAGTTGAAAATATGTTTATGAAAATGAAATCAATTGAGTCTTTATATTTAATTTTTTTTAAATTAATTTTTGACTATAAATACAGAAACACAAGAATAAACTGGTTGAGATATAGAAAATATATAAGCACTCATTGTACGGAAAATATATCGCTGAGAACACCAAAAGATATCGATCTCTCTCTCTCTCTCAAAAATTTGAAAAAAGTTTAAAACTTGCTGCTGAACATGCTACCCTAACCCCCCGACAAAACAGATACAATAGAATTATTTCTAGATGCTACCCCGTATTCGAATTACTTACTATAAATGGAGGCTGGTCAAGAAACGATAGCGAAAAGGGGAATCTATTGTTAACAATCTAAAGAACGTGTTTACTTCTAATTTATCAGATAATATAATATAGTTGCCACCCGTTGTACCCAATTTTAGAGCAGTTGAACCCCTTTGTTTTGAGATTCGAGAGATCTACAAGGCTATTGTTGATTTAAACTCCAAAAAAGCACCAGTTATTGACAAAATTAATAACAAGATGCTTTTGGAGCTACCCCAGATAGCAATAAGAATAATACTTTTTATTTTGAATGCTATATTATGCCTTGAATATTATCCACCAGAATGGAAGGTCTCATTGGTCACAATGATTCCTAAGCCTGAAAAGATCACACTAAAGTAGAACCGTATAGGCCCATTAGCCTATTGTCGAATATATCAAAGTTATTTGAAAAGCTATTGATGAACAAGTTGAAACCGATAGTGAATCGTTTCGATTGTATTCCAACATATCAATTTGGTTTTAGAGAAAAACATAGCACCATAGAACAAACACACAGACTTATAAATATTATATCTAAAACGTTTGAAGAAAAGAAATATTGTTCCGCTCTCTTCATTGATGTCTCTCAAGCCTTCGATAAAGTATGGCATGAAGGATTATTATATAAAATTAAACAATATTTATCCACAAATACAGATAAGCTGTTAGAAAGCTATTTAACTCATCGAAAGTTTGTTCCTAAAGAGGGAGACTTTATATGCTCATCGCAGTCCATTGAGGCAGGCGTACCCCAAGAAAGTATACTGGGTCCCTTTCTATACTTAATATTCACTTCTGATATGCCAACTTGTAGCTATTTTAAGCGTGCATGAAAACCCCCAAGAAGCATCTAAACTCTTGCAATATCATAAACTCTGTCTAGAAAAATGGCTAAAGTAATGGATAATAAAAGTGAATGAACAAAGATGCATACATATTACACTCACATTGCGAAGAGATTTGTGCCCCCCGTCTTACTTGGAAAACACATATACATAGAAACAAAATTAACACAAATTAAGTTGAAATTACTCCAAATTAACTGGTTAATTGGTAGAAATTCAAAATTAAGTCTAGATTGAAAACTGTTGATCTATAACTCAATTATAAAGCCTATATGATGCTATGGTATCCAACTTTGGGGCACGGCCTCTGCTTAAAATATTGAAAAAATTCAAAGACTTCAAAATAAAATACTACGAATGATAACAACAGCACCCTGGTATGTGAAAAATGATAACATTCACAAGGACCTCAATGTCCCTATTGTCAAAAATGAAATAAGTAAACACACAGAATCGTATTTGAGGAAGCTTGAAGTACACCCAAACCCACTTGCTCGAAACATAATAAGAAGCAATGGCTACAACCGTTTGAGAAGAAGGAACACGACAGACCTCCGCAGAAGCTAAACCCTTTGAATAAATAAAGTTTTTTTCGTCCGACAGTGGTTGGACTTAATATAAATTAAGATTTAAATTTAAGATTTGAATACTTATTGTTAGTTCACCTAATATCGTGAAGATTCAATAAATAAAGATAAATGAATTAAAAAAGAAAAAAATACAGAATTATCATACTGCCGCTTTTTATAACACTCCTATAAATGTAAACGAAATTCGCACACTTTAAGCATTTTTTTATTGCCAATATATCCCTAACATTTCGATTCGATATCAATGTTTTCCAAATATTTATCAACGGTTCCCAACAAAATTTCAAAATGTCTGAAATGATAAATACAGTTGCTTTTGTTGACTATCATGGTAACTAATATACTAAAAAGAATTGAAAATTAAAAACTGCGGCATTAAAATATCTAATAACATTAAGTCTCGTATCTGCTTTCTAGTAAGCATTTCCCGAAGAATCCGTGTCTGAATGTGTTAATTCGATTGATGGGCATTTCTTTCAACATTTCTCCATTCCGGTTTATTCTCAGGTAGCTCATGTATGTATACTATATCCCTAATAAGGCCATCAATAAAACAGTTCACAAAGTATTAAATTATTCGCTTTTATTTGCTTCAGTCATTTTCATCAATGCACACAGAATCGAAAGTTTTTGAAAACTAATCTGTAACCTCTAAACGGTTGATTGGATTTACATAAAATTTTACATATGCATAGCAGATATGCTTACTTGTGCTATTTATCTATTATAGTTTTCGAGTTATATGCATTTGAAATTTTAACTACCTCAATTTTGTAAATTTTGGGCCCAGTTTTTTTTTTTTTCATATATATCCCAGTTTTTCTGAGCGATTCTATTTGTTTTTTCTTTAGCTAATTAAAGAACAAAATTATGTCTATTGAATAAAGAAAATTCGATCAATATCATGAATATTCATAAATAAACGATTTTGAATTTACAAAAATTTTTTTATTTTACCAAAAAATCTCTATATTCTGAATTTGATCTATTTTATATGAAAGTGTTGAGTGATTGACTGACTGACTGACTTACTTGGTGATTCATCATCGCACAGCCCAAACGGTTAAATCTAGAAAGATGAAATATGGACTGTAGATTGGTCTCCTACCAAATAAATCCACTTAGACGGGATTTTTGGAAATTCGAATATTTAGGGGGTAAAAAAGGGTAAAAACGGGTAAAATCGGTAACCTTATAGCTTCTAAACTAAGAGAGATACAAAAAAAGTTGAATAGTTATCGTTATTCATTTAAAAAATAATCGGATAGGTGTCTGGTACTTTTTTTGAAATTCGGCCTTTTATGGAGAAAACGGGTAAAAACTGTAATTTCGTACTTTTTTGGCACCCTATCTATTTTTTAATCCAATAAACATAGAAGTAAAATGTGCATCAAATTAGTACCTTATCGAAAATTGGCAAATAAAAGTTCAGTACTTTTTGGAAATTCGAACGTTTTTGTTACTTTTTCCACAAAATATTTCTTTCTTTTTACTGACATATACATATGAATATTTTAACATTAGATCCCAGGACAATTTATAAATTCATTGGAATACAATCTTTGTTACATTCTGCGGGAAAAAAAGTTCCAAAAAGGGGGTAAAATCGGGAAATTATATTTTACTAAAAAATTAAATAATACATTTTTTATTATTTTAAACCTAAAAACATAAACTTAAGTACGTGTAGTCCTAAGTGAGTGAGAATTTACAAATGGGGACTTTGTGGTACTTTTTTGTTTTTCTAATGGTACTTTTTGAATTTTCTATATTGAGCCTAGAAACATGAAATTAAAGACATATGGTCCTATGTGGGTAAGAATTCAAGAGGGGAAGTTTGTGGTACTTTTTCGTTCTTCCAATGGTACTTTTTGAATTTTCTATAATATTGAACCTACAAATATGAAATTAAAAATATATGGTCCTAAGTGAACAAGAGTCCCGAAAAGATTTGGGTACTTTTGCACTTTTCTTATGGTGCTTTTTTAATTTTCTAAAATATTTAACCTGGGAACGTGAAATTAAAGATATATGGGCCTAAGTGAATGAGAATCCATAAGAGGGTAATTTGTGGAACTTTTCGTTATTATATTACTCTTTAAATATAATATAATAATAATTAATATTAATAATAATAATTAACTTTTTAGCGTGGCACAGTGTCACATTTGGCAGTTTTAGAACGACAAAAATCCAGTTTTGTAGGTATTAGTCTGAAATTGTATATTCTGTTAATAGATAAGGTCGTAAACATTCCCACTAAAAATGGGCAGGTATAATCAATGCCACTCCCATACTGAAAAAAATTATTTTATTTTTATGAATTTCGGATATATTTTTATAAATATTATTAAAATAAAGGATATTTTAAAAGTAGGCGTGGCAGGATCTAATCACCCTAATCTTAGTGTAATATTTACACAACAAAATGTTTAAATAATTCTTTTAAAATTGCTAATATTAGGCACCGCACATTATTTTCTAATATTTCAAAAGATCGCAAAAAGTCGCAGCCAATATTCTCAAATATGATTATATAGATGTTCTTTTATATAACAATCGTATTTTTAAATTGGAACTCGTAGGAACTTTTTAGTTCCAGTCCATTAAAAATAGAATTTCCCGAAAAAATATATTTTTTTTTTTTTGATATTATGTTTCTTTCAAATAAAAAACAATTTCTTCAGTATTGATTTTTTAACCTAGCAAATTATAGTAGAATAATTTGGATACGATTATTATTACATACCGAAAAGAATCATATCAATATCAGTAGTATTTACTTAGGTATATGAAGTTAAAATTGACATACTTCTATACAAAAAATGTAAATCTAATTAAAATATTTTTAAAAGTTGCAACTTTGAAAATCCATAATTCGCGCTATAGACACTTTCCAATACTTCCATATTTTTTTCCATAATATATGATGTTAACTAATAAATGAGAAAAGAATTACTTTAAATAATAAGCTTTTATTTTCATATTTTTGTCGTTCTAATGTGGATAAATGTGGCACCGTGCGTGGAATTAAAGATATATTGTTCTGAGTTTAGAATCCACAAGCCCTCTACTAAAATATAATAATAGGAATAATATGGTAGTTTTTGAAACTTCGAACAATAAAAATGTAAGAAACTGGTAACTAAAATATTTAAAGGTTTATTGTTCTGAATGCTGACAGAACACCAATATTACAACTGTTCCAACGGGTGATAGGAATCATAGTTGAATATTAAGGGTTTCTTAATTTTTGTATTTGTTTTTTTTTTTTTTTCTAAATAAAACGTTTTTATCTGGTCTATGTAGGAGTACTGCAAGATCGGGATAAATGCTATCTATATAAAAAAGAATCTGTGTTTGTTAGTCTGTCTGTTTTAGAATTTTGTTTCGATGCTTTTATTTTATTTCAATACAATGGGGTTGCGAAGCGCACTGTGTTTATCGTATTAGAAATTTTTGTCTAAAATTTGTAGTTATAAAATTAAAACTTAACACAATTTGAATTTATAATATAGTATGGTTTTTTTTTTTTTAAAGAATCTACGCTAACGAAGTAGCGGGTATTCTGCTCGTATTTTATAAAATTCTAAAGCATTTATCTGTAAACATAATTCAGTTTAAGAAACTTTTTGGGGGTTTTCAATCATAATATCCTGGACATCGGGAAAATATGAAAATATGAAATTTTTTGGAGTTTTCGGTGTTTTTTGAGAATTGTGGTAGATTTTTTATTGGTCTATAGAGTCCAAGCTCAAAACATTAATTCACCTTCACCTCTACTATTACTATGTGAAATTTCAATGAAATTGTAACAGTCGTTCCAAAATTCCATAATTATTTCCACTTCATTTTTCGAAGCACACACTGTGTGACAGTAATACCATCACCAGACATGACCTTTTGTTTGCAAATTTAATGCGAAATAGGCTCGAAGCCTTGTTACTTAGTGAAGCAGCCGCATCGAATACAACTTAATATATAAAGGCTTTTCAGAATTATTTTGTAAAAAATCTAAAATTCCAAAGCATCGAAAATTATATAGGATACACAAGATAAATATTCCCTTCTAAATAATAAATCTCCTCATAAATATATTTAAATTCTTGCTTTATATTATTAATTTAAATTGCATCAATATTTTTTTTTCTTTTGAACATTTCATTCATTAAATCTGATGATTAAATTCCAAAACACAACCATTATTTAAAGTACTATAAACTTTATATAACTTTCTGAAAATGTATTTATAAAAAGCTACATTAAATAGAAAAATTTTTAAATAAATATAGACACAATTATAATGTTGAATAATTACTGGCAATCCTTTTCTAACATCCTTGTTGTCGTTTTTTTTTTTTTTTTTTTTTTTTCTCCCTGTGCACATTTTGCCCGTAACCAGGAAAAAAAGGAGCATAAAAGGAGTTTGTTTTTTATGTTTTTGTTTTTATTGTGTATACACAATTCATTATACTTTTAATTATCTCTCTCACTCTCTTAAATAAATATGTATGTATATGTAGTATATCAAATAAGAATTAAAAAAAAAAAATAAACTTCAAACATCCTCTTTGTATAGAAAATTCCTTTTTGTTTTTATTTTCCCCATTAAGTTTAGGGCTTAAAGACAACAACTACAAAAAGTGGTATTGAAAAAGAGAAATATACGAGTTAAGGAGTAGAAATAGAAAAAACAAAAATGAAACTGAATATAGGAAAATGTCGCGTTAATGCTACACTTTCACCACAAACTGCATTATTAATGACTTGGAAATGTCACGTGCTTTTGGTTTTTTATAAACCTCTATTTCCTCTTACCAGAAACACACATACACACACTGATGCTGTTGTATGCAATGAGGTTGTTATATAACTACAGCTGGTTAGTTGTATGGCCCTGTGCTTAAGGGTGTATGTGTGCATGAGTTTGTTTTTATTGGGATAAGCAGAAAAGTTATTTCCGGTTTGTTGAGTGTAAAATGAAAACAAGTAAAAATGCTTGTTATTAAAATAAATTCAGAAATTTTTTAAAGTTATAAATGTGTGATTTAAATTTGCTTTGTGGAGTGCTTCTTTTAAATTATGCACTATAGGCTTGAAAACTGTAGCTTTAGCATTGTCTTATATTCCAGAAATAAATTTCTCCCCAAACCAATGTTAGTAAATTTTACAAGGATGTTGAAATAGTTATAGCAGTATCAGTAGTTTGAACGTATACGCATTTGTAGTGGTAAATAGTATAAATTATGTTTTACACAAAAAAAGAAAAAACAACACCCGCACACTCACTCTTATTCATTTCATTATATATTGATTGTACGTTTAAATGACTGTCTCTCATTCGATCAATATTTTAGCCACATTAAAGATCTATTGAAATTGCGGTTACTAAAAGTACCATGACCCATTCATGTGCAAGAGGGTGGTAAGTTGGTCGTTTACATTTATACTATTTAAAATACTTCTATTTAACACAGTCAATGGATGGATGACTGAATAAATGAACGAATAAATGAATAAACGAAATTCATATGGATTATCAGTAACTAGATATATGATATACATACTTATTTGCCATTGGCATTTAAAACATTTTTATGTTTAAATGCGTTTGTGTAACAGGGAGATTATGTGTGTGTGTGTGTTATCTATTGAATATAGTAATCTTTGTTTAGTTGAAAATCAAACGTCATAATCAATACCGCATACTAACATTTCTATCTCTACCATGTTGTATAACATTGACTGTTGCTACAACTACTACTTGAATATTTTATGCAGAGACCACTGTGAAACCACAGCACAAAGCTCGTTTTCTATTATGGATTAAAATATTTTTGTCCTACTACTACTGAGTACTGTATATTGTAATCAATGGTTTTTAATATTTTTTGTGTATTATAAAAGTTAAATGAAGCTTTAATAAATTAAATTTAAAGAATTTAAATTAATTAAAAAAAAAAAAATAACAAATATCGAGTAACATAATAGAAATAGTAAAAAATAGTCTACAAGATAATATAGTTTTTAGTTAAATCTTCTCTACAGTTTAATCTATAGGCAACTATATATTCAAGTCAATGGTCTAGTCTACAGTCTAGCCTAGTCTATAGTCTAATCTATAGTCTGGTCTATATCATAATTTATAGTCTATAGTCAAGTCTATAGTCTAGTCTATAGTCTAATCTATAGTTTAGTCTATAGTATGGTCTGTAGTCAAGTCTATATTCTAGTCTATAGCCTAGTCTAGTCTATAGTCTAGTCTAGCTACAGTCTAGTCTAGCTACAGTCTAGTCTATAGTGTAGCTACAGTCTAGTCTATAGTCCAGTCTTTAGTCCAGACTATATTCAAGTCTACAGTAGGGTATACTGAACAAGAACTAAATCTGAACAAGAACTGTACTAGAACTGTACTAGAACTGAACTAGAACTGAACTAGAACTGAACTAGAACTGAACTAGAACTGAACTAGAACTGAACTAGAACTGAACTAGAACTGAACTAGAACTGAACTAGAACTGAACTAGAACTGAACTAGAACTGAACTAGAACTGAACTAGAACTGAACTAGAACTGAACTAGAACTGAACTAGAACTGAACTAGAACTGAACTAGAACTGAACTAGAACTGAACTAGAACTGAACTAGAACTGAACTAGAACTGAACTAGAACTGAACTAGAACTGAACTAGAACTGAACTAGAACTGAACTAGAACTGATCTAGAACTGAACTAGAACTGAACTAGAACTGATCTAGAACTGAACTAGAACTGAACTAGAACTGAACTAGAACTGAACTAGAACTGAACTAGAACTGAACTAGAACTGAACTAGAACTGAACTAGAACTGAACTAGAACTGAACTAGAACTGAACTAGAACTGATCTAGAACTGAACTAGAACTGCACTAGAACTGAACTAGAACTGAACTAGAACTGAACTAGAACTGAACTAGAACTGAGCTAGAACTGAACTAGAACTGAACTAGAACTGAACTAGAACTGAACTAGAACTGAACTAGAACTGAACTAGAACTGAACTAGAACTGAACTAGAACTGAACTGGAACGGAACTAGAGCTGAACTAGAACTGAACTAGAACTAAACTAGAAAGGAACGAGAGCTGAACTAGAACTAAACATGATCTAAACTAAATCTGAAGTAGAACTGAGCTACTGAAATAGAATTGAAAACTAGAACTAACTAAACTGGAAATGATTTTAAGATTTAGTCTAATCAATAGGGTAGTCTACTCTAATGTTTAGTATTTAAATATACATATGTTTTATAATCCATATAATCTTGCTCATAGTTTCTTAATCTATTCTAAGATTTGTCACATTTCTGTTATTCATAATTTTCGAACAATATAAAGAAGAAGCTCTTCAACACAACATTACAAATGAATTTGAAATAAAAAAAAAATAATGAAAACTAAACTAAAATACAACAGAACAATATGTCATTTATAAACATTTTGAATGACAACACAGATACTTACACATACATACATACATACATACATACATACATACATACATATATTTAAAAATTTTAATAGAAATATTAAGAATGAATGAGTAGTGCACAAATGTTGCCATTAACGGATGTAAAGCATTGACAACAGTTGCGATTTGCACATAGAATACAGAAAATAAATACAATACAACGAGGTTTAATAAAAAAAGAGTGGAAGAATATAAAGTGACAACAGTATAAGCGTCAACATGCAATTGAGAGAAAAAATGCAACATACATATGTAAGTAATAAACTATTAAAGGAAGTGTTGCAAAAAGATGTGTTACTTTACAAAAATAATTTAAAACTGCCAAAGAAAATTTAAAACACAAAAAATAATTTGGGAAGAACAAGGTTTAAATTGTTAAAAGTGATTGCTAATTATCCTTTCAGAATGTTAATTTCAGCGTGATCTATAGTATTTTGTTTATAATTTTGCAGTCTGTTCTGTTGCAAACTTTGTAGCTCTTATTTGCAACACTATTTTGTTTTGTTGTTGCAACAAACCGCTATTTAAAAATATAAGCAAAAGTATTAAAACTGAATGCACATATACATCAACATATTTATCTTTGACTAAACACAAACATACATATTACCCTCATTTACATAACATGTGACTATGTTAGATAAACATTAGAAGGTAAAAATAAATTTCAAATATACAAGTTAAATCAACGTCATGTACAACACGCATACACTCATTTGCCTCTCACATACATAATGTAACGTTTAGACAAATAGTTAATGACACTAGCCAACAGTACAGGAAACTAGTTGTAGAATGGCGAATTAGTAAGTCCGGATATCTGTACTGAACTACTAGTGAGCTCAGACATTATTACAGAGGAATTGGAATAAAATTGCTCTAGAAATCGAACTCTTCTAGAGTTCTAGAACTGAACTAAAACTGAACTAGAACTGATCTAGAATTCAACTGGAATTAACTAGAACTGAAAAAGAACTGAACTAAGAATGAACTAGAACTAAACTGGAACTGAAGTAGAATTAAAATAGAACTGAACTAAAACTGAACTAGAACAGAACTAGAACTTATCTAGAAAAAGAACTGAACTGGAACTGAACTAGAACTAGAACTAAACTAAAATTGAA
The DNA here is from genome assembly GCA_951394005.1 of Protophormia terraenovae. NCBI lineage: Eukaryota > Metazoa > Arthropoda > Insecta > Diptera > Calliphoridae > Protophormia > Protophormia terraenovae. Next base: position 136,018,860 of record OX596073.1, read on the forward strand.
CGAGAAATTAACAAGAACTAAAGTTAAACCGAACTAAGACTGAGTTGATACAAAAAAAAAAAAAAAAGTGGACCAGAACCGAATTAGTGCTGAACTAAAACTGAACTTCAACTAAACTAGAATTCAACAGGAACTGAACTATTACTCTTGTCTTGGCTTGGAAATAGTCTCTTATTTCTTTCAAATCAACAGGGTAATAACACTACAATTGTATTTACTTGTATGTGTGTGTTATATGTGTATTAGTAATTGTTTTTGTTGTAGTAGTAAATTATTATGATGGTGATGATGATGACTACAATGATGACAAACAACATTTGATGATAATGGTAATGTTGTCATTATTATTGTCGTTGGTTTTTTGTTTGGTTTTTTCTTGTTGATGATTTTGCTGTTGTCGCTGTTGTTATTATAATTATTATTGTTGGTTTTGTTTTTCTTGCACTTACTCATTTATAGTTTAAGTTTAGTTAATAGTAAAACACACATACCTGAAGCCATAAAGGAAATGAAATGTTAATGTTAATGTTGGTAAGTAAACTAACATATGAACTAATACACATACCTAAGCACATGGACATACGCATGTATTTAAAAACAGATACTTGTGTAAGGACAACAATTAGTCCAATTGGTGATACATTAAAACAATTTTTCAATTGTCAACAATTATTTATAAATTCTTAGGATCAAGAGTTTCAAATAAATTATTTGTTTCAGGTTTTTTGTACACATAATTTTTTAATTAATAATTTATATTTTAGTTTCATAAATAACATTCCTTTACAAAATTGAGTGCTTCCTTTCAAGGACAACTATTAAAGTAAACTGAATTTATTTATTTTTTTCCACTTACTCTTACCCTGCTTTTGCAATTATGCTGGCTTTTACCAGTAACAAATGGTAAAAGCTAGAAAAAAAAAGAAAAAAATTTGAAAAATCCACTCATACGTCTATGTAATAAACTTTACTTCACAGTTGTGTAAATAACCAAGAGATATTTATAGAAAAAAGTATATATAATACAAAAGACACTTCTTCAAAACTGTTGAGTGAATAAAAGCATTTTTTTTAGCTGCTTCTGTTGTAGTTTTTGTATAATGATAGTTTTAACATTGACCTTGACTTATGCAAATATAGATTTTTACTATGAATGAAGGACTAACATTTTGAGCTTTAAGTCAACTGGGAAATACGTACAGTGTGATAGAAAGTTTATGATGCAAAAGCACTGAGGGAATAAATTCAAAATCCATTAAGGCTGTGGTATTATTGAATAACTTAAAAAATTTTAGTTTCAAGGCAAAAGTCAAAGTTAGACATATATAAATTAAATCGTTATATCTCAAAGAACTATATTTTTAAAACTCTGAAAATTAAGCTTAATTAGTTATAACTTCTGAACTATACGCAATAAAATTTTAATATTTTAACGATGTATGTTGATTTAGTTCGAAAGTTCAAAGGTCAAAACTAGACTTACAATAAAAATTAGACCTTTATATCTTCAAAAACGTTATTTTTAAAATTCTTAAAAAAGGATATTCTTAAAAAAGAGATACAAACAAAGTTGAATAGTTATTGTAATTATTGTACATTTGTGAAAATCTGCCTTTTTAGGAAGAAAACGGGTAAAAACTTTATTTTGGTTATTTTTTGACACAATATGTATCTTTTAAGCCAGTCAACATATAAATAAAGTTTACATCGTATTCGTAACTTGTCCAAAAATGACAAACACAAAATTGGTACTTTTTCGAAATTCGGACATTTAAAGGGATACAAATTGCACATATTTTTGGTACTTTTTTCACACTTTTTTTTTTTCATTTATTGATCGGACAAAATAAAGTACGGTTTTTTACTCTTGCTATTTATTTCATAATAATTGCCTTCTAGGTTCATAATGGTTTACTTTTTTGGTGTCCACATATTTGTTGTTTTATATTCTTTAATTTAGTAAACAAAAGAAGTTTCTGAAAGATGTGCATTTCGAGTTTGAAGTAAAAGTGTTGTGTTGGTCATGAATTTTGTGTGACAAAATGAAGTGACACTTTAACTCATTTCTTAAATTTGGCTTCCAATTTTCGAATTTTTTGATACAAAATGGAAGTCATATGTTTAAAAAGTGCTAAACTTTAATTTTCTATCCATTTAGTTATATTCTAATTATTATTACATTTGAAAAATAAGGATAGATCCGGCCATATTATCGGAAAGTCCTCGAGCACAATCCAGTAAGTTATCTTGATTCCAGATAGAGAAAATGAAGTAAGATTAATGTAATTATCTTTAAAGTGCAGTTTTGTAGAATCTGAGGCCAAAAGGACCATTCCATTATATAAAATTATAATTTAAAATGAAAATTAGAAGAAATTGAGGGGTCAGAAACCCTAATACTGCGAAATAAAATCGTAGCTATATCGAAATTTTCGCTTAAAAGAATCTCATTTTTCTAAGCGGAGAGATAAAGTAGGAAGTAAATTTAATTTGTACAAGCCTAACTCTCCAGATATGGTTCAAACAAATTGGTTTTTAATTAATTAAATTAATTTTTTAGCCTCAGATTCTAAAATGTTTATATTTTAAAAACAAATACACTAATTTTACCTTATTTTCCTTATCTGGATTCAAGAAATCTTTCTGGATTGTGGTCGAAGACTTTCCTATAATATGGCCGTATTCATCCTCATTTTCTAATCTTAATAATAATTTTAATATAATTTAATTAATATAATATTAAAATATAGCACATGCTTTCCGTTTTGTACCAAAAAATTTGAAAATTGGAAGTCAAATTAAAGAAATTAAGTAAAGTGTCACTTTATTTTGTCGCACAAAATGCATGTGCAACAATGCAACACTTTTGCCCCAAACTCGAAATACACATATTTCAAAAACTTCTTTTGCATATTAATTTAAAGAATATAATACGACAAATACCTGGACATCAAAAAAGTAGACCATTATGCACCTAGAAGACAATAATTATGAACTAAATAGCAATAGTAAAATCGGACACCTGTTTTTAAAGAAAACATCTCTCGTAGCCGGACAAAAATCATAAATGGTAAAAGAAATGTACCGAATATTGTATAATGAGATGCCTCTTATTTTAATTTTTGTCCGTGTTTGTCTTTATATTTCATCCATACTTACATTTTTTGAAGTTTAATATTTTACTATACGTTTTTTACTTAACTTGTTGCTGGTTTTGAGCAAAATCTAGTTTTTTAATTTAACTTTGACTTTTACACTTGTTTAAAAATTTTTCATACTATAAAAAATAAAATGAAAACTTGATCTCTAAAAACAGATGTAGACCCAGTTATCTATGTTCTTAAGATAGTCATGATTATGGATTCGTGATTTGTCGTACAACACAATGGGGATAGATTCCTACAAATATTGACAACTTTTTCGGACAAGGGGCATAGGTACTGCTTAAGATCGAGGTCAGGCCACCAACGTCATTGTCCCAAGTTATTGTTTGTGGTACTTTTTCGTTCTTTTTTCCTTAAACAGAGAATTCTTAAAAATGATTTTGTGGTACTTTTTCGTTATTGTAATATTTTTTAGTGATTCTAATAATTTTTTATATTTTTTTTTTATGAAAAATAATAATAGTTTTTTTTTTTAACTTTCGAACGTTAATGATGTTAAAAATTTGTACTTTATTGGCCAAATATGCCTTTAGTACTTTTCGAAAATCTTATTTTTTATTGTAATTTTTGGTACTTTTTTAAGTAAAATATTTAAAAAATTTATTGTTGTTAATGGCGAAATATACCATTATTAAAAGTATTCTCAAGGGATTAAAGAATCTTATAGCTTTTTCTTTTCTGAAGAAAAATGTTACCTTGCTACTGGGTAAAATTTTTTGAATGTTACCTCCACCCTCATAAAATGGTACCCTTTTTATGATCACAATAGAACAAAAAATGTCGGACAAATTCTGTAATTATGGTAAAAAATTTAATTTAACCGAAGGAAATCGTATTTTAGGTTAAATTTGGCTATTTTTGTTTAAACTTAAATTTTTTAACGAAATTTCCATTTTTTTTTTTGGTGAATTTTTTTTTTTGGAAATTTCGATTTTTCGTTTTGGATATGTGAAATTTTCGATTTTATGTGAAATTTTTGATTTTTATTGAAATTTCTATTTATTTTGTGATTTTTTTGGATTTTAGGGAATTCACGGATTTTTAATAAATTTTCGATTTATAGTGAAATTTCGAATTTTCGGTGAAATTTGAAATTTTTGGTGAATTTTTTACATATTTTTTATTAATTTTTTTTTTTTTTTTTTTTGAATTTTTGGTGATATTTTGGAGTGAATTTTTGGTGAAATTTAAATTTTTTTTGGTGAAATATTTTTTTTTTTTAAGTTTCGATTTTTCGGTGTTGTGTTTTTCGATTTTGGGTAAAATTTCGATTTTTTATGAAATTTCAAATTTTTGGTGAATTTTCGGATTTTTTGCGTAATATTGGATTTTTAAGAACCTTTTGAATTTTATGTGAAATTTTAGATTTTTAGTGAAATTTCGAATTTTCGGTAATTTTTTTTTTTTTTTTTTGTAAAATTTTGAATTTTAGTTGTTTTTTAGAATTTTCGGTGAAATTAAAATTTTTTATTTGTAAAATTTTCGATTCATGGTAAATTTTTGTGAAATTTGCAAAATTTGGTGAAACATTAATTTAAAGCACTAAATATTAAAAATAATTTCTTCATGCAAAACATTTGTCAGTTTGCTGTTAATAAAGTTCGGCATGTTCATCCTCTACTTATTTTGAGGGTAAAACATGTAACATATTTTTTAAATTTATAGGCAACACTTTTAGAAAAAAAAACATCAGAACACTTAACACAAGAATTACATTTTTTCAGAATAGAACGCAAAAGATGGCACAGGGCAGAAAAAAGCTAACATTTTAGCCAGAAAAGAAAACGCTATTAGTTTGAATTAATTATATATAATTGCTTTTAATAAAAAAATACCCTCTTTCTTTATCGGTTTTGAAAAAGGAAAGGATAGGATCTTCGGTTTGAAATTTTGTAATATGATCAACACTTTCAATTGGTAATAACTGTAACGAATTTCATTAAAATTGGAGATATCTAATTTGAAAATACCTGTCCGTTTTTGACATACTGTATTGGTAATTTACAGTATTGGTGTTTTTGATACCACTTGTTATACAATTAAAACAATAAATATAATGAAATTTAATAACTTAATACCAAAATTATGTCAACTTGATGCAACTAAGGTATCTATTTTCGTTAAAATATGAACACGCAGTGTTGAGTTTTGAGCACGTATGTGCGTGTAGAGATTCGTATATTAACATAAATAATTGATAACAATTTCGATCAGGGGGTTATTATACCCTTCTCCACAGGTGTAAAGGGTATATACAAGTTTGTCATTCCGTTTATAGTTTCTACAATATTCATCTAAGACCCCAAAAAGTATATATATTCTGGATCCTTATTGATAGTGGAGTCGATATAAAGATGTCCGTCTGACCGTCTGTCGTTCTGTCTGTTGAAATCAGTTTTTAGAAAGCTCCAGTTATCGGGTATATACGTTTTATACATCAAATTATAGGAAATATTCCTTAGAAAATCGCTAATAAAAATGAGCAAAATCGGTTGATAAATAACTGAGATATCGGCAAAAAACTCGAAGATACTCCCAAAAAATCGTATTTTTCTCGGCTCCTATACAAGCTAGCGACTTCGTTTTTACACGAAAAATTCAAAATCGTTCTTCAAATTTTTTTTCTGAAAAAAAAAAAATCTGTCCACTATACCCCAGATATCGGCCAAAACGCATTTTTAGACTTTTTGAAGCTCCTATATAAGCTACGGGTTGGTCATAAATATTTTTAAAAAATTTCGGTTTTTTAATCAACCAAATTCGTCCATAAACAACCAAGTTATGGGCCTAAAAACTAAAAAAAATGTTGATAATATAAATACACAGAAAAATATTTATATTAAGCATTGTTGTTGTTTTTTTCTTTATGGGCAAGTAGTTTAGTAAGCAACAGCAGTAATAAAATTAGTAAGTCGGGGTTCACACACAGCAATTTTACTTGCCGCAATTCTGAGTTTATAGGAGAGAGAGCAGAAGGGAATATTAAATATTTACATTCTCTTTACCTCTCTCGCCTACAAACTCAGAATTGCGGCAAGAAAAATTTCTGTGTGTAAACCCCGACTAACATTGTTGTTCTTGTTGTTGTTTGAATATGCAGTCAGATTGTATATTATACATACATACATACATACATACATACATACATACATACATACATACATACATACATACATACATACATACATACATACATACATACATACATACATACATACATACATACATACATACATACATACATACATACATACATACATACATACATACATACATACATACATACATACATACATACATACATACATACATACATACATACATACATACATACATACATACATACATACATACATACATACATACATACATACATACATACATACATACAAAAATATATAAATATATAAATATTCAATTGTTGTTGTTGTTTATATTTTTAAAGCAATGCTTGCTATGACTGTTTTTTTTTTCGTATTCAAATGTTCGTAGTTTGGAAACAAATTTTGATTTATATATGTGAAAATATGAAAGCATACGTTAAGGCGAAAATTTTATGATGTCGGTAAGATGGTAATATGGTAATACAGTAATATGTAAATATGGTGAAGGGTACGAAAGATTCGTAACAGCCGAACCTTTTTTTTTAATTTCATTGTGTATTTAAATTCAAAAAGATTTTCTTTCGAATCGAATTACACAATAACCCGCCAGAAATATTGCAAGATTTTCTCGGAATTCTTTTTTATATTCTTTGGAGGAGTTTTTGTCTATTGAATTTATATGTTTGAAATTACTTTTTTTCCTAAGAGTTTCTCATGAGGGAGACTTTAACTGTGTGATGTTACTATCATTTTGTAAAGCCTTAGTTTTGTTCAGTTGTTTAATTTGGATCATAGTAGCTGTATAAACACCCTTTGCAATTGAACTTTATTTTTGCAAACAAAATAGTTTTATTTATATTGTTTTCTATTAGGGTTGAAGTTATAATTTATTTCCCTTATCATAAAAAAAATCTAATAAAAAAGGATTATTGAACCTGTTTGACAAAGAGCTGACATTAGCCTAATAATCCCTTATCAGCACACTATGTTGAGTTGACCCCTTATCATCTGTTTATGTCAAGCTTATAGTCATTATAACTTTATAACACTTCACATAGCGGCTGTTGTAATTGCAATTGCTAAAAATTTTAAATTTACTATAAAACTAAATTCTGCTATAAAGGACTTACAAAATTAAATTATATTATTATATTATTTTATATACGATATAAAATAAACCATAATATTTTAGATATTATATGAAATAAATTTACCACCAACAAAAAAACTAACTTATTTTCTTTAGTTACTCAGTTCACAAATTTAAACTTAACAACACAAAACACAAACAACTGCAACCATATAATTTACAGAGGTCATCATTATTGTTATTATCCTTTCAGTAGTTGTTGTTTTTGTTGTTTATATATTGTCCTTTAAGTCAAATGCACACATAGAGAACAACAGACACAACTAAAATACAACATAAACAGACAAATAAACAAACAACATGACTTACATGACTTTTCAAAAGACAAATTGTACTTTGTATACAAATACATAAGAAAGAGTAAATGGAAGTAAGTATATGGGTAATTCTTCAAACTCGTTTACTTTTGATGTTCAAAAAAATGTCGAAAATTTTTAAATGGCACATCAACGATATTTAGTACCAATATTTTTTGGCTCTATTGGAACACAGATCTGTTCGCGTGAACGACTTTTACCGAACGGCATCAATGTTATGGCGGTTTAAGATAAAAATTTATAAAAAAAATTGCCAAAATTCTATTTATAGTCCTAAATCAAAAATTATTGCATTTATGTACTCTACAATGCTGTATCTAAAATACAAATTAAAAATATCGCCATATGTTAAGTATTCGGGGATATACAGCGGCCGAAATAAATATAAGTTCACTTTTTAAAATTTTGGTTTTTAACAAAGAAGCGGGTATATATCATCTTTTTTAATTCGGTATAATGCTGTGGCGAATTCTGTAACATACCGTTATATTTTTTTTTTATAATTTAGTATTCAAGCATAGGAAAATTACCGTTTTTCCTGTTCTTGTTTCGTTTTAGAGTGAAATAAATATAAGTTCACTTTAGTGGTTTACTTGGTTGATAAAAAGAAAAAGTATTATAAAATAATTTTTTAATTATCTATCAACATGTTAACGTTCTTTTATTTGCAATAGTTTGTATTAAAATTCTTTTCTTTAAACGTTTTTCTCAAATAAATCGTGGAAAGCTGTTGTCCGCGGAAAAACCAGAAAAAATTTAGATTTTTAACGATTAAACGCTTTCCAACTGCGCTATCACTAAAATAAAAGGCAGATCTTTTTATGTTGTGTATAATTTTTTGAAATTAAAATAAAATTCTCCCACTAAATACAGTTTTGGTCGAGATCCAATGCTGTCTCTGCACCAAAAGCGGGCTATTAGTCGATCGGAATACCATCTACTAGAATTTGGATTTCCAGTAATGATTAGACGAGTTTAACAGGGTTTTGAGAGCTCAGAACACCTTACTTTCACAAAACTAATGGCGTACTGCTTTAACATAAGATGTCAAAAATAGGCCTTTGAGTTTGAGTCGAAAAAATCACAAGAATTACGGCGAAATAAAGAAAGAAATAGTTTTTCGTGACGAAATGAAGTGTAATTTGCATGTACCCATGGAATCCAGAATTGTTTACGTTAAGAAAAGGAGTCAGTATGAGCAGACATTTTTGGGAGGTGCATTTATGATATTGGTTGAATCTTTTTTTCCAAAGGAAAGCTTACACTGGCATAGATTTGAATCAGAATTAATTCCTAAAATAATGTGGAAATGCTAAAAACATCGTTATTTGAAAACAGTTAAAATTTAATGGGTTTTAACTTAATTTTTCAGCAGGACAATGCCGCTATTCACAACTCCTGGCAATTTAAGTTTCTCTAAAATCATTAACATTTTTTGATTCTCAGCCCGTAGAGGTCTCCTAAATTTTATGGAAAGTATGAAGCCGTAAAAACAATAAATATGCAGTAGTAATAGTATGGTTTAAAATTCTTTTAAAAACTTTGGAAAACTTGGTAAACTTAATTCAATTCAACATTTTTGACATCATAAAATGTAAAGGAGATGAAATAAATTACAAATTCTTAAGAAAAATAATAATAATTAATATTTTTGTAAGCCTTTGTTTAGTGAACTTATCTTTATTTCGCACCTCATTTTTATTATTCTTGAACATTTTTTGCTTAAAATATTTTAACAAAATTATTTTTAAGTTTTTTTTAGAGAAAATATTGTTAAAAATATAAAACAAAGAAAAAAAATTAAAACCAAAAATTCAACAACCGATTTTTGCTGAATTTTGTTGGTGAACTTATATTTATTTCGGCCGCTGTATTAGCGATTTAATAATTATTAAACCTTCTTATAAAATTTGCAAAATTCAGTTTTTATTGATGTAGTCTTGTTCATATTCATCCATTTATTGTAAAATTCATATTTTTTTAAAATAAGTCATAAGACAATGTCATTTATACACATTTTTTAATTGCACTTAGTCAAATCTCTAAAGTTGCATTAAATGAAAAATCGTACTTTTTTTGATTAGCGCCTTGGATGTGCCTCGACGATTAATGTTAAACTAAAAACATTACTGTCTTAGCCCATGAAAACCGCTGATGAATATTTTTAGTAAAATTATATTTCTTGCGCAAGTAAAACTTTACACAGTAACTTATTTCAGTTTAAAATTGATTTATAACACCAACATCCGCTATAACAAAATATGCAAAATTGCTGAATTCTTTAAAATAGCTATACACGCTTAGCAGATTAATATTTTAAAACGCCACAATGATTTTTAAATGTCATTTGGAAACCTTCTTTGATAACGCTATACTCCAGATTCACTAAAATAACGTTGGGAGTATGCCTCGCGAAAAAGGCACCTCTTGGAGTCATTCACGTTTTTTCTCTCCAAGTTTGGGTACCTCCTACCACATTTCTATTGAGGGCACATTAACGATGCATAATTTCAAAAGCTATTTGGCTCCATTTTGAATTTTGCTATACCCGAAACGTCGTGAAATCCCCAGTGAAAACTGCAAAATTTTAAAATTTGCGACCACAGCAAGGAAAAGAAATTAAAAAAACTTGTTAGTTTCAAACACTTTTTTGGGAATTTTTGACTTTGGGTGCTTGCCAACACCACATGGAACCATTTCAGGTCTTGAATTTTTTTTGTGTTACACAATTAAGTGTTGTTAATATAATTGCATCAAAAACTGTTTAAAAAAGTCAGAATTAAAAAAAATATTTTAGGTTGAAGGTCGGCTTCATAAAGGCAAACGTAAAATGAGAATTGCCCATATATGTAAACTATAAATTCTGCTGGTTTGTTTAGTAAAGTACATACATACATATACACATATACACATCTTTATGGGTTGTTTACCTGAGCGAAGAAACCCTAAAAGTAGCAGCAGAAGAAGTTTAAACAGCAAAAGGAAACCATTTGTTAGCAAAAATATCTTTACACACATATTTACCCAACTAGAAACCAACAAAACCAATACAAAGATACAAAAGCTAACAGACTTAAACTTACACACATACGCACACATATATAATAAATATTCAGACAAAAAAAAAAAAAAAAATATATTGTTGCATGCAATTTAAATATGTTTGTTTGTAAGGCACTTTCTGTGTATGTATTTTTCTAAGTAAAACTAACAAGATGTAATAGTGCAATATCAAAATATTAGGGTGCAGTGTTTATTATCTAAAGTAACTATTTATATATTTATTTTTATTTTGGTTCAGATTCTAAGTACTTTTACAAATCACAAAAAGTGTATAAATTAAAAGTTCATTTCTTACAGGAAAATTGCTTTAAGTCGGAGTATCTACAATAAAATATTTTAAAAATTCTGTACCATGCTATTAAATACGCACATATTTCCTGTTGGTATCTAGATTCTAAACTCTACAAGACTTATCTAGTTGCCAAAATTTTATTAGGATTTTGTGTTGGCATAATAAAAGTTGTTAACTAAATATTCTTAAAATTGGTTACAGCTATTTTGATACTGACCACGAATGGTGAATACAGTTAATAAAAATCTTACTTAATATTAAGCCCTAGTTCATCCAAAATATACATAGAATCTAACCAAAAATATTTATCGATCTGTAAGAAAAAAAGGCTGTTTAAGAAGTTTTAACTTAACATGGACTTAAAATCATTTTATACGAATTTTTAGACAATTTTTTACTTAAACAACTTTAAGAAACTTACTTTCCTTTACAATTTTTTTTTTGTGATAAGTTACTGCCCCTTAATGTTCAGCTGGTAGGTGTTGCTACATTCATGTAAGAAAACTGTCAACAACAATTGTTGATTTTGCTTACACATACTTATTGCTGGCTGAATTTCTTTTTGTCCTTGTGTATATGTCTCTATTTATCCATCCATCCGTTTGTATGTTTCTCAGTTTATCAGTTTTCAGCAATTGTTGTTATCGCCTCTACTACCTTTAACTTATATGTAGAATTGCCAAAAGTTTCAATTTAATTTTGATGAAATTTTCAAAAATTCCAGGAAAATGAAAGATAAAGTTTGGACTATTTTAGAAAACTTATCATTTAGGAGACTATACTTAATCATCTCTATCAACTTGACAAGCCTGTTGATTTTTAGAAATTTAAGTTTTTTAAGATGAATTTGTATTTGCAAATATGGTTTGTTTGTTGCCTGCAATGCACAGTGGGGCAGAATCGAAATATTTTGGAAATAAATCTGTAACTTCTGATCGGCTGGTTGGATTTGCATGAAATTTGGTATAGTCGTAGCAGAGGGGAGTACAATATTAAGTTTGGAAGGGGAACCGAACAGACCCCTCAGGGGCAGAGCTAAAGGGGCTCAAAGTTGGGTACCTCTGACATAAAAATTTTTTAATCGCTTGCCAAATTTTTGTTTCTCGTCCAATTTAAAATATTATACATTACAAAAAATACATACATACATACATACATACATACATACATACATACATACATACATACATACATACATACATACATACATACATACATACATACATACATACATACATACATACATACATACATACATACATACATACATACATACATAAAATTTTACTTTAATTCCAAAAATCAGAAAAAGTATAAACTTGATTTTTTTCACTTAAATTACATTGCTTAGCTGACATAATTCTTCGTTATACAGAAAAAGATTGAAATCGATATCTTTTATAGAATCGAAACTATGGCACTTTAAAGTTTTGTAAGTCATGGAAAATTCCATTATTTGCGTACTTTAGAACAAACACACATACGAACATTGGCTACGGGAACAAATGATTTATGTTGTTATGGCTTTTTCACTTCCATAATAGTACAATGTTTTTGAAATTTTCCATGACTTATAAAACTTTAAAGTGCCATAGTTTCTATAAAAGATATCGATTTCAATATTTTTCTGTATAACGAAGAATTATGTTAGCTAAGCAATGTAATTTAAGTGAAAAAAATCAAGTTTATACTCTTTCTGATTTTTGGAATTAAAGTAAAATTTTTGTAAAAAAGTGTTTTTTTTTTTAGAAACTATAAATATTTTATCTGTAATAAAATCTTTTTTATTAAAGATATCTTAACAAAATTTTCGGTAGATAAAGACCTTATCGTATTAAATGAGAAAGTAAAAAAATCTTTAAGATTTTTATAAAAAGAATCCCACAATTCCCAAAAAAACGCCGAAAATCCCAAAAAATAATTTTTTCACATTTTCGGCTATAAAATTCACATTTTTCCATAGTCCCGTAGATTTTGATTAAAAACTTTTAAGAAAATATTGCAGATTCTTAAACTGCATTCCGTTTGCCGATTCGTGCTTTGGGATTTGAGAAAATATAGGCTAAAGTCGAAACTTTCATATAAAATGGGTCGAATTCGGGAGGGTGTGTACCTTGACCGTTTGAGTTATTGGGCTTGCCTTTTATTTCAAAGTCTTCTCTGTGAAGATACCTTTCAGAAAAGTATAAAATTATTATATGTTGTTAAAGAAAATTTTATTTTAGAGAAAAAAGATTGTAGATGCCTTTTGGGCCAAAAAAAAAAAACACAAAAAGTCATTAATTAAATCAATTTTTAAATTCAAAATTGTTTATTTTTGGACTCGGTAAAGATATGGATTTCAATTTTTTTTATTCAATAGATAATTTTGTTCTTTAATTAGCCAAAGAAAAAACAAATGAATTCGGTTGGAAACAGTAAGATATATTTGAAAAAAACTGGACCAAGAACATGCAAAATTGAGGTACCTAAAAATTCAAATGCGAATAACTCAAAAACTATAAGAGATAAATAGAACATGCAAGCATGTTTTTTGCATGCCTTATCAGTGCCTACAATAATGTATAAAAATATATTAAATTGGACGAGAAACAAATTTGGCAAGCTATTCAAAAATTTGTATGTCAGAGGTACCCAACTTTGAGCCCCTTTAGCTCTGCCCCTGAGAAGTCTGTTCGGTCCCCCTTCCAAACATAACTTTGTACTCTTCTCTGCTACGCCTATACCAAATTTCATGCAAATCCAACCAGCCGATCAGAAGTTACAGATTTATTTCCAAAATATTTCGATTCTGCCCCACTGTGCAATGTAATGTTTTGAATAACCAAAAGATTTAGTAGTGGAATATAAAAGGGTTTTTAAAAATGTGACAAAAAAAATGTATAAAATTTCTAAAAATAACAAACTTTTTCAACTGGAAAAGAAGCCAGCAGCCGAATACATTTTCTATAGTTAGAAAAAAAATTTCTCAGTAACTGAGTCCTTTTTCTGTAGAAAAATTTTTCAATAGCAGAGTCCTTTTTCTATAGAAAAATTAGTCCGTGGCTGAGTACTTATTCTATAGAAATATTAATTAGTTGCTGAGTACTTTTTCTATAGAAAAATTAGTAGTAGCTGAGTACTTTTTTTATAAAAAAAAAATTAGTAGTAGCTGAGTACTTTTTCTATAAAAAAAAATTTGTCAGTTGCTGAGTAATTTTTCTGTAGAAAAATTAGTCAGTTGCTTAGGACTTTTTCTATAGAAAAATTAGTCAGTTGCTGAGGACTTTTTCTGTAGAAAAATTAGTCAGTTGCTGAGGACTTTTTCTATAGAAAAATTAGTCAGTTGTATAGAAAAATTTGTTTAGAAAAATTAGTCACTTGCTGAGTACTTTCTCTATAGAAAAATTAGTCACTTGCGAGTAATTTGTCTGTAAAAAAATTAGTCACTTGCTGAGTACTTTTTCTATAGAAAAATTAGTCAGTTGCTGAGTACTTTTTCTATAGAAAGAAGAGTCGGTAGCTGTTAGTATTAATTAATAGCTGAGTCCTTTTTCTATATGAAAAAGAGTAGCTGAGTACTTTTCTGTAGTAGTAGATGAGTATTTTTTCTGTAGTTTTACTTTTTGTGGTCTGTAGCTGAGGACTTTTTCTTCAGAAGAAGTTGTCAGTAGCTGAGTACTTTTTCAATAGAAAATATAGTCAACAGTTCTTTTTCTATAGGAAAAAGATTCGGCAGCGGAGTATTTTTTTTTTTTTTTTTTTTGTACACAAAAAAATATTCGCCAAAAGAAAATTTTTTCTATAGGAGTCATAAGCGGAGTATTTATTTTTATAGTGTCAACAGCTGACTACTTCTTCAATAGGAAAAAATATTACTTTTGCCATAGAAAAAGTTTAGTTTTAGTTTATTTATTGTTCAGATCCAGTTCAGGTTAAGTTCAGCTCTATTTCAGATCTTGTTTTGTTTAAGTTAAGTTCTTATTTCGTTTTAGTTTATTTCGAGTTCAGTACTACTTCAGTTCTAAATCAGTTCTAGTCTATTTCAAATTTACTAGTTTAGTTCTAGTATTTCAGTTCTAAATCAGTTATAGTTGAGTTTAAGTTCAGTTCTAGTTCAGTTTTAATTTACTTCTAGTTCAGTTCTATACTAGTTTGAATTCTAGTCTAGTTCAGTTCTGCAGGAAAAGCCATTAGAAGATCTATATATGTGAGCATCGTCTTAGTATTTTATCAGCAGTAGGAAAATTTTAACTATCAAATCTTATTGACGACACCATGTATGTATTTACAAAAGCTTATAAAATATTTTGTTTATTTCGCACACACAAACATACCAAAACTAACAACAACAACATCAACAGTAAACACATTCATTCATAAATTCATATATGTTGGCATTTGTAAACAGGAAATTAGCTTCAGGATATTTTAAATAACGCAAATGATTATCATTTGTTGTAATCATAGTTCTCGTTATTGTCACACTCATCCGTTTTGGTCTGAATGAACTATTACTCTGGTTCAGTATAGATTAAATACTTGGTTGGCCCTAGTTGGTTGTATGGTTATGATGACGATAATACTATCATATCATATACTCATACATAGTATTCAAAATATGGTCATGAGGTGATGAAGATTATTTTAATATACGATAGTATGGTTTATTTAGTTAACTTGAATTGTTAAATAGTTTGGTTTGGGTTTGACTTATTCATTTTGTTGTATTGTTTATTTATTCGCATGCGATATAAATAATTAGTAATAATGATACTGCTCTTTCCTCTGTACTCTAATGGAGAAAAACATTTATTCAATTCTAACAAATAATATGACCCTTTCATTGTTCTATAATTATATTTTCAAATGTTTATTTTGTTATAGGGGTTGAATGTGTATAAAGTTAAACTATAAAACAATGTTTTTGTTGTTAGGTTTAGCTCAGGTGATTATGTAATTGACATGGGTCATAGCAGTTGGTTGGTTGCCTTAATAATATATATTAGTAGCAACAACTGCAAGAATAGTAAACAACCTTCCAACCAACAACATATTTATTTGATTGAATTTTAATTTAATTTCATTTGAATAAATGTTTTGTGGCTATAAATTTACTATTCACATGATAAATTATCCATATTACAACATTCTGTTGCAAACAACAACTCTTGCTACAATATTGCTTGGTCATATGATAAATTTAAATTCTATTAACTCGATTTGTAGAAAATGTTATTGTTTCATTCTATAGTTGACATTATATTAAGTTAAAATAATTTTCTCTAAATGGTCAATTTATTCGTATAAATTTAAGTTTGAAAGCAAAATAATAAATAACATTAGATAATTTTAACTGCATAAACAAGAAACAATTACAGGAAAATAGTTAAATAATTTAATGAAAAATTGTATAGTTTTAAATAATTATATATTTCCCTTTAGGTATTAGTAAGCATATCGTCCCTGTGCTGACTGAATTGCCTATGTAAAAGTTTTGAATTCTTTTTTTAATGCTGCATTTAGGATCCTTTATTAGTCGTACATAAAACCACCAAAGCATTTGTCGATATCTCAACTGGTTTAGGATTTTCAAAAGTAAGCTATTTTATACTTTTTATAACATATATATAACATCCGTCTATACATTAGAGTTAAATGGGTCGAAAATTATGCATAAATCATGGAAGGGTGGTATCAACACTTTAATGGTCCCGTTTAATTTTCCTATTTATTAGTAAGTAAAAAATGCATTTTTATACCCTACATCACCATAGGTGGTTGGGGTATTCTGCGTTTGTGCTGATGTTTGTAACGCATAGAAAAAACCATCAGACTACAACCTTAAAGTGTACCATTCGACTCAGAATCACTTCCTGAGTCGATTTAACGATGTCCGTCCGTCTGTCTGTCCATGTAAACCTTGTAATCAAACTACAGGTCGCAATTTTAAAGATAAGTCAATGAAATTTAGCACACGATCTTCCACTAAATCAAGGACGATCTCTATTGAAACTGGTTATGATCGGTCCATTATTTCATCTAGCCTCCATACAAACGTCCTGCCGGAAAAGGGTTTAACGATCATAAATCCTTTAAATATAGCAATATTTAAATAAAATATGGCACATATAAGATCCTTAAGTTTAAATATGTGTGCCAAATTTCAGGAAGATCGGTCCAGAATTGACCATAGCTCCCATATAAACCCCTCTTCCAAAAATCACTTTAAAGAGCATAAATCCCATTAAAATGTTAGTATCAAGTTAATATTCGACACAAGTAAGTTTTATAAAATTGTAAATGATAGTGCCAAATTTTACGAAGATCGGTCCATAATATACCATAGCTCCCATATAAGGCCTTTTTTCGGGAGTAACCCAAAAACTAATAAATTCTTCTGTATTCGAATGTTTTATTTTACACTTAATAAAAATATCGGTCCAAAATTGGCCCCAAGTCTAATAAAAGACCCCTGCCCGAATTTTGATGTACACAATGGTATCATAAGTTCGGGCTTGACCAACTATATCTTCCTCTCTCTTACAATAATTACAATATGTTTTTTCTTTGAATGGCAATGTACGTCCGTCTACATATAAATGGGTCGAAAATGACATTTAATTCAGGAAAAGGTGATATCAAAATTTTAGTTTGATTTTCATATTAATCGAGAAGTAAAAAAAAATATATTTTTCGAATTTTAAGATGTCCGTCTGTTTGTCAATTTTTGCAAACTTTCCAATTCAAAATCGTTTAACTTTTGACTCAGTAAAGATAACGACTCAAAATTTTCTCGGTTCGATAGATAATTTTATTTTAAGAGAAATAGTACATGCAAGCATGCCTTTTAAAGGATTTATCAAGGACTTTAATATGGTATAAAAATCTTTGAAATCGTGTAAGGAACAAAAATTTTCTACTGGTTGAACATTTTCTATAACTCTAGTACCCTATTTTGAACCCACATAGTTCCGTTCTTGAAGCGTGTATGGAAACTTACTTCTAAACTCAAAATGCTACTGTCCTCTGCTACGCCTATGTGACGTAAATCCAGCCAGCCGATTAGCCGTTTAATGTTTGATAAAGCAAAGAAAATGTCTGCACTTAAGCTGTTTTTGTATGAAATCTACTGGAGATTTTTCGAAAAAAAAAAGTTCTCAAATCGGGCTATATATGCGCACGATTTTTTTTTTATAATATTAAAGTGGACAATATATACTATTTTTCAAAAAATTTTTAGAACAAACATCCAAACATAATAATTAACAAACACTTAAGTATCTGAAGTTGATGGTTTCATTTTAAATTTTTGTGTAAGTTTCAGTGTTGCCACCAAGAATGTTAATAACTACACATAACCTTAGTCATCGGTCATTACAAATACTTGAAGAAAAGTACATTTAAATATTTGAAGTTGATGGTTTTATTTTAAATTTTTACTTTAAAAGACTTTTTATTTAAAATAAATACACTGAAATTTGATGAAAATTAAATTTTTTACTATTGTAAAAAAAAAATGTAAAAAAATGTTTAACCTTTATAGCTCCTTATAAGAAAACAACACAACCTAGCTTAAAAATTTTAATTGATATTGATACATAATTTTGTCTATTTTTATTCGGTACCCAACTTTATTACAAAAATTTAAATTTCAAAATTCAGTTAATCGCCACTTTTGACACATTTTACCCCAACGTGCAGCGTAGGTACGATATGTAATTATATATCATATAATTATTTAGGAAATTATAAATGTTTAAAGAATTCAAAATAATGTTTTACATATTGGACAAATTGAAGTTTAACAAGAAGCTCGATTTTTAAATTATTAGTTTTCCTTTTAAAATTTTGCTTTTTTTGCTTTTTCACCTTTAAAACTTTAACTCTCTCATCTTTCTCTTGACTGTGAAACAATGCATTATCTCTGTGGCGAAAATGTCACAAAAACTGAACTAAATAAAAAATATTTTCCATAATTTTAAACATGATTTTACCTAAAATCCCAGCTTCTAATAAAAATAAAATTTGCGTGACAAAAATATTAAAATATTAGAGATAAAAATATATTCTTGTGCAAAAAAAAAAAAAAAAAACAAATATAATATAATATAATTTCATTTAATTTATGCTCTTTTGTCTCGACAAAACAACAATTATTCTTTGACAAAAAATATAAAAAAAATCCCAAAAAATTTGCAAACAACTTTGTAGTATAATTTAGCTACTAGTGAAAATTTCTATATAGAATATAAAATCTAATACAAACACGTATTAAAACATTCTTACACACACCACCCTCAATAGAGCAGGAATAAAAACAAACAAATAAAATAATATTAGAAAACATAACAAAAAAAAAAAAAAAAAAAGAGAATGAATAAAAAAAAAACAAACCAGCAACCAAAAAGCCATCATCAACAAAGTAAAAACCAAAAATAAAATAACAAAATATTAGAAAAAATATAACCAAAAAAAGTCCTTAAACAAATACAGTAGAATTTCAATTAACTCTCTATATTTGGTCACAGTAAAACATAGCAATTCAAGTGTTATTCTTTAATTTATGCTTAAAAGGATTCTATGGTAAATAAAAAAAAATAAACACATACACATAAACCTGTACTATTAAATAAACATCTTTTACCCTTACACACGCATACAAAACAAAAAAAACTAAATGAAAAAAAGGAAAAAAAAACTGTTGTAATTTTAAAAAGAAAATCCTAACAAAATAAACAAATTCCGCGGGCGTATGAAATACATTATTTATGCTTTATTTTATTTTCATTTTATTTTATTTGTTTGAACTTCCTTTTTTTTCGTTTTGTTTTCTCTGTTTTTAAAATCAAAATTTCTGCGTATATGTATTTGTAGAAAATAACATACTACGTATGAATGTATATGTTACAACCCAGCAAACTTTTATTGGTTATGAGGTCATATGCTAACCCCTTTCTTCTCATTTTCATAGCTCTTTCTGGTTAGCAGGTAAACCACAATATGCTCTAAAAAAAATGTGTCTTATGCGCATTGAATATGCAGTAAAAAACGAAAAATATGCTCTAAAAAAACTCGAAAATATGCATTTAAGAAATAAAGATTGTATAATTT
>OX596073.1:136044042-136091542 GCA_951394005.1 Protophormia terraenovae
ATTTACAAGTTAAGGCAAGGTCAAAATTATGTTATTTATTTATTTTTTATTATTATTATTTTTTTTTTAATTTTTTTACATTGAGCACTTTATATTTTCATTCAATTAAAACCAAGCACCCGAAAACGTTTTATTTTTATTTTTCAATCAAAATAAATATCTTTAATGTTCAAAATATTTTTTCATTTGTTGAAAAAAATATGTGAGGGATTTTTATTTTTAAAATAAATATCCATCAATGATGAAAAAAATAAATATCTTTTACGATAAATATCTTTAACGATAAATATCAGTTCGAAAAAAATTTCAAATGATTGTTTTTTTTATTCATACTTTTGTTTTGTTTTCAAAATATTTTTTTATTCAAATGAAATTGTTGTTGTTTAGAATTTTTTCCATCCGATGAAAAAAGTTCAAAATAATTTTCAACTTTTGAAATAAATATCACAAAAGATATTTATATTTTTATTTCCATCATGATGAAAAAAATTAAAATATTGATGAAAATAAAAAAAATCATGATGGATTTTTATTATTTTTTGAACATTAAAGATTGTTTTTCGATTGAAATAAATATGAAAAGATTGTTTTTTTAGTATTAAAATCCGGTCTCTGATTAAAACATTATGTATTTATTATTGTTTTTTATTTTCTTTCAGGTAAATCATCTTTCAATAGTTTTTATTAATCAAAGCTAATTTTTCTGTAAGTATAAAATAAATTAACTCAAAATTTCCTTCACAGATAAAAAATATAGTATAAATTTTAAAATACTTTATTTTAAAACAACACAAAACTAATTCTTTCGATCATTTGTCTTTAAACAAGTTTTAAAAAACAATTTCCTTACTTTCACATATTGCTGGGTAATACTCTTGATGTATTAGTACCTAAGTATATTTGTCTTTGTATATATTCTAAAGGAGTATTACATTGATGTTACTCATACGCATTTAGCGTAAAAATAATAAGTTTAGATTTGTTTGTTCGACTGCTGCGTGCCTTTGCATGTATGTTTTTGTTTGTTTGTTAAGGTAGTTGTGCTGAATTTATAAAATTCTGTTGTTATTTTTGTTTAATCTAACAAAGATTTTTAAAAGGTTTATTTATTTATTTATTAAATAAAACCAGTTAAATACAAAGATTCACGTACATTTGCTGACTTTAAAATATGATACTCATACATTTATAAAGAAATAAGAAAATTTGCACGAAATAACATTAATTTTGAGAAGAAAGGGATCCATTTTGTGTGTGTGTGTAGTGAAAAACTTATATAATTTATAAACTTTTATATAATATGTAGTATATATGAATGTGGGTGGTTAAAAAATTTATTTTTTTTTTTTTTTCACTTATGTTTTAGTAAGATTACTAGAAAAATCAGCCAAACAATGAAGGATTTTGAATAAATTCTCCTAAAATCAACCTATATTTTTTTCTACACTAAAAATTTCAATACCATGTTAACGGTATGAATTAATTTATTTCATTACATATTTTGAATTAAACATACTAGAGATCTTACAGCCTCAACTTCCCCTACACTAACAAAAAATAATAAATTGCCACAATTTTATATTTTTAATGAAATTCTTTTTAAAAACATTTTGTAGTCTCTTTATTAAAATTTTTTTAACAACATTAAAAATATAATGTAAATTTTACTCCTAAATCAAGTGCCTTTTTTCCCATAATATTGTTATTTATCCCGCTGTTGTATTTTTGATGCGTCTGCTGTGATAATCCTTTTGTTATTTTTAATTTAAGCACATTATTTAGATCTTTTATGTTGTAATTACCTTTTTTTCTGTATTGCTGTTGTTAAGTCGAGATGTTTTATGTTTATTTTCATATTTCTTTTTATCTTTATTAAATCCCATCATCATTATATTTTTTTCTGATTCAACATTTAACATATGAGCTGATTTTTTGTTATCCCCAAAATATATAATATGGCAAACAAAAACAATCACTGAAGATTTGAGAATGTTATTTTGGTTGGTTTTTTATTTATTTTTAGAAAAAGAATAAATTTTTATAATTTACAGCACCTACTTATATTATAATGAAGCTTAATTAATATTTTCGTGAAAGTCATGAATCTGATTTGTTAAATTTGAGTAAATTAAGGCAAATTTTTCACATGCATGAAAGTAAATATTCTATAGGAAATTTTTTGTCTTTCTTTCTTGTCTTTCTTTGTCTCAGAGATAAAAAATTTCCTGTAGAATTTCTATAGGAAATTTTTTGTCTCTGAGACAAAGAATTTCTATAGGAAATATTTTGTCTCTAAGACAAAGAATTTCTATAGGAAATATTTTGTCTCTAAGACAAATAATTTCTATAGGAAATATTTTGTCTCTAAGACAAAGAATTTCTATAGGAAATATTTTGTCTTTAAGACAAATAATTTCTATAGGAAATATTTTGTCTCTAAGACAAAGAATTTCTATAGGAAATTTTTTGTCTCTAAGACAAAGAATTTCGATAGAAAATTTCTATAGGAATTATAGGAACTATATAATTTCTATAGAAAATTTTTTGTCTCTGAGACAAAGAATATAAGAAAGTTTGCTTAGGACAATTTGTGAAGAAATTTAATAACTTTTTTATAATATTTTTCTTACGAATTTATATATTACAAAAAAACTACGTGTCTTTTTATAATATTTTCACCGATATTACAAAGGAAAACACAAACATACATGTCTATACACCCGCATCAATATACAATACAACCGCATCAACTTATACATGAGTGTTGAATAATAAAGTGTTGTTATGGTAGTTGTTAAAGTTGCTGTTGTTGTTGAATAAATGAATGACTGAATGAACGAGAGAAAAATCTCTATATAACTGAATGAGTGTATGACTGAAAGAATGCATGAATGTTTTATGTCAAAGATTATAATAAACTCAATTGTAATCAAAAAAGACAACACAAACAACAACCAGCACTCAAAGATTACAAAAAAAGAAGAAAAAACATAAACAATAAAACATGTTGTAGCATATTTTAAGGCTCTATTTTTTATAAAGTTTATTTTTTAATTAATCCTTTGTTCTTTAACAAAAAGTGTAATAAGAAAAATCTTGCAGTATATAATAAAAACTGTCTAATAAAATTGATAAGGGAATTCTTTATTAAGAATTTTCAACACATGTGTATGAGTTTTCTTGAGTTATGTTTATTAAAGAAAAAAACAAAGAATATCATTTTAAATAATACTTTAAGCTTTACTAAAAAAATATATATTAAAAAGAGTTTATTAAATACCATTATAAAGAATAAACAAAAATTAAGTATTCATATTATTACTTTATATAAATATGTATAAGACAGATACAATGACATCTTTAAGAATGTGATACAGACATAAAGAAAGTCATTCACAGAGTAGTACTTTTTCCCATCTGTTAAGTTAGAGCTGTAGCGGATGTTGAAGGTATTGAGAGCATATTAACACACATTAGACTTTTTATTTAACCTAATAATCTGTAATTTCCATATAAGCGTGCCAGAGAATGAGTATAAACAAAATGGTACTTGAGTTCGGGTGTGGGTCGAGTATGGCATATATTAGAAGCAAATACGGTGGAACAATGTTTAACAAAATTAATGATATTTGTAAGAATTATTTGTTTTCTATAGCAAACGTTATTTGAGGCAGGCAAACATTTTTCTCATCTCCTATTAAAATGTATAAATAATACCAGCCAAAAAGGAACTGAAAAACTCATAATTTTAACATGTTCATTACTTTTAAAGTACTTCCCTTAAAACTATGTTTAAAAAAACTGTTTTTGCACTATTTAACGATAATAAATTACTTTTAAATTTGTGAAATTTTAATTTTCTTGAGGCGAAGACCATTGATGCCAGTCCTGTCATTATTTGTATTTATTGTAAATTAATTTGCACTAAATAAATAATAATACATTTTCCTTAAAATTATAAACCGTTTTACTGCTAAATACATTTTTTATTTTTTAAGTTATTATTAATAATTTCATAAAAAGTATTTAAATACTACTAAAAATGTACTTATTTAAAGCACTTGTTCGTTTTTTGCTAGGATTCTAAGGAGTGAGATCGAAAAAATCTTAAAACACATTTTGCCTCATAACTTTTTTCGGAATCAATATTCAAAATTTTTTTTGATCTAGTTATCATGGAAAAATACTTCAGTTATTATTTTTAATAACAACTATGTTAATTTGTCCTTATTTTCATCAAAATAAGTGACGAAAATGATTTACGTTCTACAAGTTAATAAAAAATTTCAAAAAATCCAAATAGGTCTTACAAATAATTGGCAACAGAATTAAATGTCGTCCGTAAAACCGTTTCTAATGTTATTAAACAGTATCAGGAGAATTTGACTATTGATGTGAAACCTAGTTCGGTAAGAAAAAAAGGACCACATGATATTGGGAAGGCCAGAAAATTGAAGGCATATTGAAAGGAACTCCAAACACATCTGGTAGAAAATCAGCTCAGTTTTCTCAGTGCTTCGACTATTTGGTGCGAAAATTTAAAGCTAATGGGAAAGTTGATAACATATAAAGTTCAAAAAGTTCCAAACAGGATTGCTGCCCAAAAATTTAGAATCCAAGAATAGGACACGGAAATTAAAACCAAATTTCATATACTCAAGTTGTATAATAGACAAAGAAACGTTTGGGCTAGCAGAATTTTCGCAGCTTCTGTGTTGTTAATGCTCGATGCAATGTTAAAGATAAGTTTAGGACCCAAAAGCAGACAAATTTTCTTACAAAATATACATCAAGGAATATTTACAAAAAAGACTTTCATAAGAGAGCACAACGTGTCCACACATTTTTGGCCCGATTTGGTATCATGTCACTACGGTAAGAAAATTCTGGTAGCAAAACAATAACATAGTTTTTGTACCAAGAGAGGTCAATTTTCCAAATTGTCCATAGCTTAGACCAGTGGAGAGATATTGAGCTCTTGTGAAAAGTGAATTGAAGAGCACAAAAAAGGTGTCCCGAAGTACCTAAGATTTTAAAAGAATATGTGCACACTGTTCCAAAAAAGTGACTGAAGCTACTATAAAATCTCTAACGGAAGGGTTACCAAAAATGGTCCACAAGTTCACAAGTAGTGGTTAGAACTACAAAAGTTATATTTTATTTTTAGAGTTTTGCCATTGAGACTGCACACGTGTGCACCCGTGCATTATCTTGATAAAAAAGAACTTTTTTCTTGGCCATATGGGGTCGTTTCCTTTTTAAATCCTCATTAAATCGGTCGAATAAGTTGCCATAATATTCGCCATTTATTGTTTTTCCCTTTTGAAGGTAATCGATGTAGATTATCCCATGTGCATCCCAAAAATTGTTGCCATCACCTTATTGGCCGACAAACTTACCTTGGCCTTCTTCGGAACCAAGGTAAGTGCTGCTTGGTCTCCGGAGTACAGTAATGGATCCATGTTTCATCCACAGTAACCACTTTTTTTACCATTAAAATCGATGGTGCAGAGTCCCCATAGTATTTATCGAGCTTTTCCTTGGTTTGATTGACGGTTTTTTTTTTTTTTTTTCGCAAAAAATAATGTTTAATGAGCACTCGAAATTCCCTTTTCTCCATTTTCGGAACAATACACGATGTTGTATGT
Organism: Protophormia terraenovae; assembly: GCA_951394005.1. Taxonomy (NCBI): domain Eukaryota; kingdom Metazoa; phylum Arthropoda; class Insecta; order Diptera; family Calliphoridae; genus Protophormia; species Protophormia terraenovae. The sequence goes on from OX596073.1 coordinate 136,049,691, forward strand.
TTTGAACAGCTGTTAAACGCAATGTAAATGACAACACTTGCTCAAAATTTGACAGTAGTCTATTAACAGGTGGTACTTGATGGGAACAGTGTTGCATTTCATATAACTACGAGGGAAGATCGAAATGTCACTGAAATATTGATCCGCCCTCGTATATATGTTAATATTTTCTCGAACGCACTCCTTATTTTCGTTTATATGTTTCCAGATCTCTTGGATTTCGTTTTTTAACCCATAATGACGTTGAGCAAGCCTACTGGGATCATATGTCCCAGAAATGTTCAAGACATTATAACTTTTGTTCTACCTTTTATATTTTAATATCATTTGTGTGTAGTTCTTTTGTATATGAACATGTGTTTTTCGCTGATAGTCATATAATTTTTTGAATAAGTCTGCAAGTTTTTTGTTTTTATTCACAAATCTTTTTAATAACAATAGGTAAGTAATGAAACACTGTTTTTAATCATTTACAGCAAAAATATGTACAAATGGTAAATTGTTGGAAAACCTTTTTTGTTTACTGGGACATATTATCCCATAAAGATATAATCCCAATATAGCGATTCAAACACAAGTTTTAATTTTTGCTTTCCCAGATGTCAAGGAAGAGACTGACGATTAACCAAATGCTCGAGATTTTGTTAAAGGCCGATGAAAGCGAAAATGATGGCACTGACGTCAGTGACTTCGGATCTGATTATACTCCATCAGATGACGAAGAAGAAGATAGTACAACTGACTCAAGAGATGATTCCAGTGACTATGTTCTCGCTGATGAACTGTTGCACTTGATACTGTTCCTACTGAAGGTATTGTAAGGGCGTGGATCATATTTTTATATGGAGTTTATAGTTCCATTGGCTGAAACACTTATTGTGGAGGGAAAGAACCACACAAAGGACTAAAAACCCGTTGGACAGGTATTATGCCTTCTAAGTTCTCAAAGAAAGAGCTTCTGAATATCAGCGATCATTTACCCTTTGAAACCAACTCTCAAAGTCGTGGCGTGAGATGTACATCTATCAAGAAAAAGAGACAAACCAAATTCGTATGCTCAGGATGCAATAATGCTCTATACCCTTCTTGATTTGTATCATTCCACCAATAAATACATTTATAATTTGAATTTTTTTTGTTCCTTTATACTATGAATTCTTGATTTTTCTTTACTTTTTTAAAAAAAATATAAAATGATCAAAGCCATTTTTTTTTTTTTTTTTTTTTTGTTAAGATTAGCTCTATTGGGACATATTGCCCTGGGATTATATATCCCAGGATAACGGTAAGGATCTTCGACCCCTGGTATATCACCAACATCTTATATTTTTGCTTTATAACTGAATTTGCCGTCAGAATTAATATAAAGCCACTAGATTTCATGAAAAAACTCCGGGGTGAAAGAGTTAACAGTTTTCTCTTTCATTTGCAGTACAGCTAATACTAGATGTTGGTCAGAGTTATGCATATTATGCCTCCATTTTTGATTAATGCATATTAAGTCAATTTGCTTTTGAGTTCTTCGGTCCGGCGAGAGACCTTCACTTAATTGGAAATAAGAACATCATTTATCCATAGATTTTTTTGAAATTAAGTTCGTTTTCCTGTAACATATTCAGCAAATACCTCTGTATATTTGTTTAAAGCTTTTAGAAAATAATTTTTATTGTAAGCTTTCCCGTTTCGTTCCACTGTTTGTGAAACTTACTATGAAACTCTTTACTTTTTCCTATTATATTTTTCATATGTATGTAAGTCTCAATGTATTTGCTATTGTGTATTTGTTTCTTTAATAATTCTATCTTTTATATTCCTACTCATGCTGAGCATAACAAACAACTAAAAAATTATGACTGTCAGGATTATGATAAAACAAAAGCTTTGTCGTTATATTTTTTACGCGTTTTAAAACGATCATTCATGTAAACATATACACACACTAGCACTCTTACAAAGTAACAGTATTTTAAAAAAAGAAAAATAAACATTAAATATACACACACTTGCAAACTCATCACTTAAGCAGGAGGAAAAGAAAAAAAGAAAGAGTTTTATTTCCAATGTTAATGTACCAATACAAGGTTGTATGAGTGTACTTGAATATTGATGTATGAATGTTTAAATGTATGTATGTTTATATTTTTGTCTGTCTAGTTGACTGCCTGCTGTGTATGTGTTTTTTTTTTTTAGTTTAGTTTTTCAGCCTAAACGTATGCTATTATTTAGAATCTGTATATGTGAGTTTATGTTTTTCTCTTTATGGAAATGACATGATGTGTCACGCGTTTATTTTTACTTTTTTTCTAATTTTTTATTTTTGTTTCTTAGATCTTTTGTTTTGTCTTTTGTTATCATTTGTATAAAAAAAATGTTTTTTAATGTATAAAATAACGACGACAAAAGCAGAAGATATAGAAAAAAAATATATGTATATATGAAAATAATAATACTGCTTGCAATATACTCATTTATATTCTTACTCGTTATTTACTCTTATTGTTCAGTTGATAATCATGTTTGTCTAATAATGTAGCTGGTGTTATTTTGTCTGTGTCTTTGTTTCATTTATTTATTTTTTTAAGGACTATTAATATGAGTGTAGGCTGTTTTACATGTATATGTCAAATGTTAAATGTGACTTTGGATGTATTCGTCATGTGTATGCGTGTATATTAAATATCAAATCATCATCATTGTTTTGTATTGTGTCTTGATTATAAATTATGAAAATAACCTTTTCTTTAGGCATTATTTTAAAATAATCTTTTATTATTTGTTTTTCTTATTATTTTTGTTGTTGTTACTGCTGCTATTTTTTTGGTTTTTAGCTTAGTAGAGCCATAATTTAAAAAAGTTTTAAAATTAGGATTCATATTATGAAAAGAATTTCTAAATCAAAAGTAATATAAAAGGAACTATTTTTGTATGAAAATATTTTAATGCTAAAAGAGTGTGGCCTTCCTACTTAACAAAATTTATGCATTAGCTTAAAATTTTAATATTTTTTTTTTAACATATATTTTTATATATATAAAAAATATACCCAAAAATTAAAAGCATTGTTTCGTTTTTTTCTTTTTCTAGCTTATTTTAAGCTGCAAATAAACAATAGACACACTTGATTAAAAGCATGAATGCTGAGAACATTATGATAAATTATCATAATATTTTAAACAAATAACTATTTTGTGCTATTTTTTTCTAACTGTCATTAAATATACAAAATGGAAAATCTTAAAAAGAAAACATTTAAATTAAAAGCATTCTTATTAAAGAAATTTTAAATAAATTATAAACATAATTTAAATAAATTATGTTTACTTGTCGTTTCACTGTGGAAAATATTAGAGTACGATCACAAATATTTTTTGTGAATTAGTGAAATTTTATAAAATTTTTAAAATACTAAAAAGTTAACATATCATGAGCTATTGCGTGTAAATATGGTAAAATTCCAAACACTATAACTTTCGATAAATATACATTAAATTTTGTATATTTGAAGTAAAAAATTTGCTATGCTTGGTTGATATATTGGTCGATAAAAGATTTGTCACTAAACATGTTTAAGGAAATTTTGTCAAAAAAATATTTTTTCAATTGCTTTTAACATTTTTTTTGTATAAACTATTAATAAAGTTAATATCTAGTTTAATTGTTGTCCCTATTTGGCGGTACCAAAGCAGAGTTTGTGGACTATAATTAGCAGAGAAGATAAAAATTCCTTTTTTGCTTTTTTATGCTTTTTTGTTGCGTTTTTGCTTTTTTCTGCTACTTTCCCGATTCTTGCGCCTTTATGCCTATTTTAAATTTTTTAAAACAAAAGCAGCTTGTTTTGAAGAATTTTGGCAAAAATAATTAGATTTTCAACATTTATTTGATCGGTTTTTGTTTTTATTAAAAAAAATTGTTAAAATTGTTCACCAGCAGTTAGATATTGGCGAAAAGTATGAAGTGGAGTTACGACGAAAACAAATTTAATGCAGTATTTCAAATAACCTGGAGAAAATTCCTATCAATATTCACTGATATTGGATGAAGTTTCTCAAATTTATTTCCGTGACCTTTTGAACTTCCCTCGTAGTTATATGAAATGCAACACTGTTCGCATCAAGTACCACCTGTTAATAGACTACTGTCAAAATTTGAGTGCCGTCATTTACTTTGCGTTTAACAGCTGTTCAAAACATACAACCTCGTGCATTTTTCTAAAAATAAAAAAAATTGAATTTCGAGTGCTCATTAAACATTATTTTTTGGTAAAAAAGTGGTTTACTGACTTTCGTTGTGGTCGCACAAGTACAAATGACGCTGAACGTTCTGGACGGCCAATTGAAGTCAGTACACCCGAAAATGTCGAAAAAATCCACGATATGATGTTGTTCAACCGAATAGTAAAAGTGCGTGAGATTGTTGATGCCATAGGCGTTTTATATGGCAGTGTGGTTTCGGTTTTAAATGATCAGCTGGGTTTAAGAAAGTTGGCTGCTGCATTTGCTCTCAATTGACCATAAACGTAAACGTGTGACAACTTCAAAGGATTGTTTGGAGTTGTTTAACCGCAATCCGAATGAGTTTTTGTGGCGTTTTGTAACTGTGGATGAAACATGGATCCATTACTGTACTAAACAATGGGTTTCTCCGGGTGAACCTGCTCTGAAGAAGGCCAAGTTAAGTTTGTCGGCCAATAAGGTGATAGCAACAGTTTTTTGGATGCATACGGGATAATCCACATCGATTACCTTCAAAAGGGAGAAATAATAAATGGTGAATATTATGCCAACTTATAATTCCGATTTAATGAGGATTTAAAAAGAAAACGACCCTATATGGCCAAGAAAAAATAATCTTTTTCAGCAAGATAATGCATGGGTGCACACGTGTGCATTCTCAATGGCAAAACTCTATAAATTGTGCTACGAATTGGTACCTCATCCGCCATATTCTCCGGATTTAGCCCCTAGTGACTACTTCCTATTTCCAAACCTGAAGAAATGGTGGAAAGAGATTCAGCTCCAACAATGAAATTATTGACCAAACAAATGCCTATTTTAAGGACCTCGAAAAATCCTATTTTTTTGGAAGGGAGAAACGTTGCACTAAGTGTATTGAGTTAAAAGGAGATTATGTTGAAAAATAAATTTTTGTTTTGCAAAAAACACTGTGTTTCATTCAAAAAGTCACGGACTTATTGATCCGCCCTGGTATCTTATTACAATTTTTTAATAAGACAAACGTCAAGATTAACCCAAATTTAATGAAAGTGGCAACAGTTGCATTAAAACAACAATAAAGCGAATTCAGCTGCAACAGCATAAAATAATATTCAACTGTTTAACTGAAGTTGCCTTGTCTAAATTTGCACTGATTTTGACGTTCGTCTTAATAAAAATTTGTCTAGCATTAACAATACGTTAAGAAGCTCTCATTTATTGTAGTAAATCCTTTGAACAAATTAGCTTTTCTTGCTGCTGCTTTTTGGCTTCAATTTGTTGCTTTTTTCTTAACATCTTTTCTTTTTCTAAACACCATTTATATCGCATTTTTTTGTCTTCTCTGATAATTAGACACCAGAAGAATAGAATATGCATTTTCTATGCCGCTGTACAATTCATCAGCATTCGTAGTGTCTTATCCATTTCCAATTCGTTGAAACCTAAAGACAAAAAATTTAGAGTAGCACCGTTAAGTCTTACACTGCTTATATGGTCGAAAATATCAGTCGCATCCTTAGGTTTTATTATAGAACTCAAGATGAAGTAACCGTTAGTACTTTATAATATGGCTTTATTCAGTCTTCGCATGCATTTATTTCATATGTATATGAAATAGAACTTCTTCATCATCATTGTGTAATGTGAAAAAAAAAAATATCGTTTCAAAACTTTTCAGAAAAGCTAAAAAACTGTTTCATTTCGCTGTTTCTTCGTTACTTCGCTAAATTTTTACAAAATTTTTCCGTTTATGAATAGGCTTAGTAACACAAACCTATTCAAACTCAAAACGGTCGGAGAAAAAATGTATAAAATAAATTTACAATTTAAAATTTACCAAATGATTAGAATTTGAAAAGTACTTAAAATAATTTTAATAAAATATAAATACAGTGGCTCTCAGCTTAAATTATGTAGTATATAATTTTATTTTTGAAGCTTCATAACAAAGTAACAGACAAGAATTAAAAATAAATATTTGGTATCATTAGATAGAGAAAGATTTCTAGTTTAACATAGAAACATTATTTATTTTGTTGAAGTTTACCTTTAACCCTTTGACAACCATAGGCAAGTATGCTTGCCTGCGGGTTTTTGGCTTATATATTTGTCCAGGTAGCAGATAGAGCAAATATGTCAAAGACTGTTTTATAGAAGAGAATTGGGGCAATAAAATTGTAGTTGAGTGTCAGTCCCTATCTGGTTCCAGTTGTACCCTACGAGGTTCCAAATTTGTCTAAATAATGGTCTTTATACCAAGGGCTGCTACAGGTCAAATATAGGTCGCAAGGGGATGGGCGTCAATTATGTTTTGGATTTAGCCTTTGTCTATCAAAAAATTTAGTGGATCAGTTTGGATAAACTCTAAGCTGCCTATAGATAATCATTTTATGTTTGGCAATTATATTTGCCTATGGGTTGAAACGAAAATTATCATTCCTAAAAAACTACAATTAAAATCTCTAAATTGTCATTAAATTTGTAGTTTTTGAGCGTTTTTTAAGCGCAACTGTGTTTAGTATTTTGCATTCACATATTGAATTGAAAAAGGGGAATCCTCATATTGTTTGATGTAACAAAAAATGGGAATCCCCGAATTGTATATACAACATATGTACATATGTAAGTTTTTTACAGTCTTTATTTGAAATTTGGAACATATGCACTTATTGCATCAGTTTTTATAGAAAAGTGTTTGAGTTTAATATGAGTGGATCAGCACGAGATCGTCATTTTTTTTCTTAGACCAGAGCTAATTGAACAAATTTTACTTTGCGGCTTTAGTGATGACGATGATGAAGTCGTTACAAACCTATGCAATGAAGATGTCTTATTCCTAGAAAATGACAACCTGCAAATGCAAAATGATGGGCCCATAGAAGTTGTCATTGAGGGAACTAAGCACGTTGATTTACCGCTTGGAACTGTATATGAAAAAGAGGCAATAAGACCAGTGTTGTTTATACCACCTGAAAAAACATTTCGTTTTATGCATAATCATGCTTTTAAAAATCATAATTTTACCGGGAGTGAAGAGAGTAACGCATACAAACATTCTCAAGTTTTAAAGCCTGTTCTGCATAAGCATGAAGAAATCCCATCAGCGTACGAAGTATTTAACAGCGTTTGTAATTTTGAAGGTAAGTTTTTAAATCCCAAATGTTGTGATATTTTGAGTTATCACTTTTATATAGAGCTGTGTCTCATGATAGTGGAGCAGTCCAATCTATATGCTTTGCAAAAAGGGCGTATATTCACTTTGACTGTGCCCGAGTTTAAGGCTTATATGGGTATTATCATACGTATGAGCTTAGTGAAACTCCCATCAACATGTTTGTATTGGTCCACCGATCCAACATTTCACCAAGCTCAGGTTGCAGGAGTCATGTCACGGAACCGATTTAATGAAATTACAGCCAATCTTCACTTTTGCGACAACAGTAAGGCTGATGTTAGTGACCGTGGCTACAAAATTCGTCCAATTTTAGAGCACATTAACAGGGCTATGTCTGACGCATATACGTTTTCAAAAAAACTCTCTATCGATGAACATATGGTAAAGTTTAAGGGTCATAATGCCATGAAACAATATATGAAGGACAAACCTATTTCATGGGGATTCAAACAATTGTGTTTATTTGAGTCAGAAACAGGATACTTGTATAATATTGACATTTACACAGGAAAAAAAAACATTTGTTGAACACGGTCTTGGTGAAGCTATCGTCCTGCAGTTATGTAAGCCACTGGCCAAAAAGGGGTTGAAGTTTACTTCGACAATTTCTTTACAAGTATAAACTTAATGCACATTCTCCAGCAAAATGACGTAATGGTATGTGGAACTATTCGATGTAATAGAAAGCACATGCCAAAGAATTTTTCTGCGGGTAGCATTTCCGTTGTAAAATGGATGGACAATCGAGGTGTCTATCTCTCCTCAAATTTTATTGACCCAACAAATTTTATTGACCCAACAGCGGTAATCAAGGTCAAGCGACGTATTGCTGGACAAGCTAGTAAAATAGATATTAATTGCCCCCTGATTATACAGCACTATAATAAAGGAATGAGAGGCGTTGATCTAATGGATCAAAAGAAAGTATATTACGAGTGCGATCGAAGAAGTAAGTGGCATTTTTATTTACGATTGTACTTCGACTTATTTGAATTATGTGTTCATAATAGTTATATAATATATAAAAAACTCATATTGGCAAATAGTTCCTCAATTAACGTGACTTCAATTGAATTTCGAGCAGCTTTAGCCAAAGAACTAATAAGTTGCTTCAATTCAAGAAAACGTGGATTTTCAGCTTCAACCAAATTGGGAACTCACTTTATAAGCAAGCCCAAATCTCTGCATAAAATGGAAAAGAGTGAAAGTTGGAAACGCTGTTGCCATTGTGCATCCAATAAAAAATATAGTCGCACAAATGTTTTTTGCGTTCAATGCAATGTGTTCCTTTGTTTCACAACATCCCGTGATTGCTTTGGAATCTATCACGAACAACATTAATAACAATTTTTTAAGATTTATTGTATTTTACTTTATGTTTTTAATAAAAAAACAAAATTTGAATAATTTTTACAATTACTTAATTTGGGATAAAAAATTTCGCTTTCAACCCATAGGCAACTATATTTGCCAAGCGAAATGGGGGATTTAGAGGACACCCAGGAGGACAATTTTTTTTTTCGTCACTACTATTAGGCCACAGGTTATGAAAATAAAACAAAAATTTGTTATGGTTCGAATTGAATTGAAAATAGCTTTTTACTTAAACATTTATCAAAAAATTTAAAATTTCGTTATACCCTCCTTACACAAGTGTTCTAAAACACATTAATGATCTGGGGAATTTGTAATAACTTTAACATTTTTTAATTGATTTTCTCTTTTTATATGTTGTTTGATAAATAATTTGTGTACATTACAATTTTTTAATATTCAGGTGCAAAACAAAATATTTAATAGTAATATTTTTCTAAAAACTGCAAAAAGATCAACTCCGATATAAACGGAAAAATATCTAAATTAATTAGCTTTTTTTATCTATTTTCTGGAATATACACGCAGAGAAATATTAATCACATACGTGTTGAAAACGATACCATTCTGTGTCAATAGAGAATCTACACCGTATGAGTTTAAATTAAACACTGAGTGTTAAATTCTTATTAAAAATCGATACCTAATTGGCACCAAGTTGATACCATTTCGGTATCAAATTGTTAAATTACATACGTTTTATATTATATTTGTTAACGAAAGGTATTAAAAAGCTGTTACCGTAAATTACCGTTGTTGATTTTGTAATTGTTTCTCGACACTATAAGTATTTTTATTGTGATTCAACCATATTATTGCTGTATACATAAATCAAGTACATATACAACAAAAATATAGTTGCAGATCAACAATATTTTGATTCAACCATACTATGGTGCTACATCCAACCATAATATAATTTATAGACAGTTATATTCTCCAACCATAATACGACAGTACTCGTTTATGGTTGCCATTCACCATATTTTTTCTTTGCATGTTTTCATCTAAAAATCAGTTCTTGGTGAAAAATAATAGTGATCACTAATTGTTTGTCCTTTTTCTTCTTTCAGGTTTTTTTTTTTTTAGTTATAAAATCGATGAGTTCTTGTGACGACAGTTTTTCGACTATTATGCACTACTTGATCCGCGTTAACTTTATATTTTTTTTTTTCTTTAATTTTTTATACCAAAAGCGACTTTTAAGGAAATTTGGTATTCGTCCTATTTGCTCTATTTCCCCTGATTTACCTATAAATCATAGATTTTTGTCCTTCTCCTCTATCTGTTCTGCTTTAGCTATAAAATCTCTTTTTAGATTTTTGATACATTCACACATCTCTTTATCATTTCTTATATCAGTCTTTTAACATCTATTTTTAAAGCTGTTTATTTATATTTACACCTCCACTATTCTATCACCCTTAAGAATACTAAAATTACGAAAAATAAAATGTTATAAAAATATCGAATGTCCTTTGAGATTAAAAGTATAAATTATGTGATTTTTATACAGACTTTTAAAAAATATAAAATCCATAATTTATATTTTTAAAGTTTTGCACTTCATATATTTCAATAAATGACAGAAAACAGAAATTTCAAGTTAACACCGGCATGCATCATTAACAGAAATATATTTATACTTAATGCTGCTGCTATATTTTCAACCCTCAACAGACAAACTGCAGAAAAATTCTTCAGTTGAAGGAGGAAAAAAAACATGAGTTTAATGTTCTGTACAATAATTGAACACTTTTGAAAAATATATTACACACCGACAAACGCTACACATACAAATGCGTTTATTATTGTGTTTCTTGTCTTCTTGTTTAGATAACAAGTAAATGATTAAAGGACTATAAGGATATTTGGAATTCTTTATTTAAACTTAAAAAGAGGGATGGAAAAATAAAAATAACAACGCAAATTAGGAAAATGTAAACAAATGCATTTAAAGGGAGATATAAAGAGTAAAAAAAACAATAACAATTAGCAATTTTCCATTATATATTTCTTTTAAAAAGTATAATTTTACTAAATATAAAGTATGTATTAACAAGTTTTTTTAGATCATTTTTGTTTTAAACAATTTTATAATAAAAATAAAAAGAAAACATCTGTTAATAGGCCTATTAAAACTCACGTTTACAACAGTCATTACAACTCTATGACTACATCAGCAATCTTTGAACATGATAATGATAATAATGATTATAAGGATAATACTGATAACAGTGGGATGTACAGAAGGAAGGGGGAGGGGGTGGTAAGGCAATAATATTTATTTTTTGTTTTGTGTAACAAATACTTATACTAGCACAGCTCACGTACCAAAAAAAAGTGGGAGAAAAAACAAAAAAAAAAAATAAAAACAGAATCCTTAAACTAGGAGTCACACTTATATATTGGCAAACCGACGACATTTCTTTGTGTGTAGTTTAAGTTACATACATATGTGAGTATGTGTTTAGCTATATATATATTAAGGTGCTTCCGTTTTTATGTAGGTAAGACTAGGTCTGGATATTGCCGAAAAACAGAGGCTTACTTGCGTTCGTTTTCCGCGAATCTGATCGTAAGTTTCAGAATGTGTTATATGCTTAATGAATAACACAGGTCTACACTGAAAAAGTGTCTGGAAAATCCTATTACAGATATTTTAGGTTAGTCATCCCAATCACCAGGAACATTACGGTTTTTTCCATCACGTCACAGTTTTAACCCATTGAGGACTAAAGAAAATATGATTCCATGATGAGTTTTAAGGTTATAAAATTTTCCAAGTAATAGGTAAAGGAAATTTGTCTCTCATGTTTTAAAGCTAAGACATGGGGCTAAAATAATGTAGTACAAGTGTCTAACTAACACACATAGCTCTTAGAATTCTTTTAGGTTGTAAAAATCAAGAAATTCTCTAAAAAAAAACATTGAAAAATGAGGGGTAAGGAGCGAAGAGAGGAAAATATAAATAAATAATTATAATAAATAAATAAATAAATAAATAAATAAATAAATAAATAAATAAACAAGCGCGAATGTTATATTCGGCTCTGCCGAATCTATATACCCACCATCAACTTTTTCAAATATGGGAAGTGGGTGGACCACCCCTATTTTTTGTTTCCGAGTTTGCATTGGTTCTTGAACTATTGGAACACAATTTCACCTTATATGGGAGGTGGGCGGTGAAGTGGGTGGACTACGCCCATTTTTGGTTTCCGAGTTTATATCAAACCCCAAACTATGTATACGAAATTTCGTTGTCGTACATGCTTTTGTTTAAAAGATATCAGCAGAAAAGTATGAAACGGACAGCCTGTGTTTCTAGTTTTTAGCCCATAACTTTGTTTATTAACCGATTTTGCCCATTTTCAATCTCAAATAAACCTTATATAAGACAAATATTTGTGCCAAATTTCGTACCCCTACGTTGTCCCGTTCGGGCCCTATCCTGCTTTCAACAGACGGACAGACGGACGGACATAGTTAGATTGACTCAGAATCTAACCAGGACCCAGAAAATATATACTTTGTGGGGTCTTAAATTATTCTTTCGGCATGTTACACAAGGAATGACAAAATCAATATATGAAAAATAAAATGAATATATGAATATATGAATCTTTTTGATGGTGAGTATAATTAATAAGCAAATGAATAAATAACTTTCATTTCACTGAAAAATGTCAACTACCCTAATGTTCATGTATTTGTTAAAACAAATATAGTTTTTTTTGTATTTATATATAAAATGTTAAAGACACGCAATTTATATATAATTTAACAACATCAATGTTGGTTAAAATGAATATATTGTTCTGTTTTTGATATTAGGTGAGGGAAATAGTTCCAAATTTTTTAAACTATAGAAAAGTTTAAAACCTTCATCAGTTACGTTTTAGTAACTAAGAAGTGCTTTTGGTCCATTTAACTAATATGAATGAATGCAGGACATAGATACGAGTATAACTGATTTTGCAATCTCAGACTCCATTTCCTTGTGTTCTTTTCAAACAATATGCCATGTAACAGGTGGCATCTAGCAAATAAAACAATTTACTCTGTTGCAGTGTTGCCAGGACTTGAGAAAAAAAAAGCTAAATTGGACTTAAAAAAGGTCAGAAAAGGCTAAATGCCCCAAAAAATAAAGCCAGAAAAAAGCTAACATATAAAAAAGGCTAACAAAAAAGCTAGAAGCTAAAACGAAAATTTTGAGGCTAAAATCAAAATAAAAAGGCTAGATCTAGCCTTAAAAAGGCTAAACTGGCAACACTGCTCTGTTGAAAGAAATCAATTTAAAATCAAAATTCTGGCATATTTAAAAACCTTTAAGCAATCTTAAGAAATAACTTTATCTCTTTGCTCATTTATTCTTTAGCGCTTTGTATTTTATATTTGATTTTGTTATGTTTTTAATACAAATGTGATTGTATGCATAAAATAATGTGTGTGTATAAATGTGTCCTTAAATATAAATGAATAAAACTTACACATTAATTGTCAATTCTTATAAGCGAGCATTGTTTTTTTTTTTTTTTTTTTTTTTCCTTCATCTTTTATTTTGTTGCTGTAAATAAATGAATAAAATGAAAGCCAAGAGAAAAAAAATACGCATGAATATTCTTTAAGTTGACACAATATTCGTACCAGCAAATGTTTTTTAAATAAACTTACACACTTACATTTGTGACTTTGTATATTCCAAGCCCACCTAAAATAAACAGAAATCCTGGAGAAGCTCAAAAAAGGAAAATAAAAAATGAACGAAGAATATAAAACAAACTCTTAACCAATGCATTTAATGTAACATTTTGTTATTCCTAACGCGTTTTTTGATTCCTCGAAATCGTACATATTTATAAAGATTTTTGTAGTTGATGCTGTTGATTGTAGTGAATGTCCTGAAGGAAGACAAAATGAAATTGTTTGAGGGGATCTCACTAAGAAACATTCATACAAAAAAGGCAGCAGTCTCTTTTGTTGTGTTATTTAGCTGAGCTGCTTTTCCCCCTCGCCCTCAAGCAAATATTACTACTATTTTTTCTCTCCGCAGTTTCAAATATTCATACATTTTTTATTAAAAAACCTACAGCACTGTATACATACATGCATTCTTTAACAATTCTAGAAATACATACACGTGTATATTTGTCAAAGTGCTATTTTTTTTTTAACTCATACAAGGATATTTGGTATGATGTGCATGTACATATGTATAAATGTTTGAGTTTTTTTTTTTTTTTTTTGTTTTTATTATTGGATTCTTTTCTCTTTTGTGGCTGTAAATGTATGTGGAAAATAGTAACGACATTGACATAAAATTTTCAGTTTTTTCTATTTATTTTTTGTTCATAAACTAAATATGTACGCATTGGTATTTTTGTATTTTTCGTGTAAATTTTTCTTTCTATGTATGTATATATATGTACTTATTTGCTTTCATTTTTTCGAATGGGTGGGCAGGCCCTTAAGTAATCAAATAGTTACTTCGAATTAAAATATAATACCGGAATTTCCTTACAGCTCTCAATTAAACAAATTGGTTTAGAATTTATCTTGTAGTTTATGAAGTTATGGTGAGGTTTTCGAAAGCACACTGATCAGTCAGTGAAGATTTGGAGCAAGAATTTTCATTTGAAGTCTGTTGTGTGTGTATATGTATGTATGTATGTATGTATATGTTAGTTTTTATAATCAGATTTGTTTGCACAGTTAGAAGGACTTTTAAAACTTATAGTTCTTCCTACTTACATTTACATTGCTAGAATTTTTCTGTCTTTTAAAATTTTCCACACACACGTTTTTCATAATTTTTTTCGGTTATTTTGTTGATATTTTTCTCTTCTAGGTTTTTAAATCCATTTATTTAAAATTCCTTATTTTGTTCTGTTTCATCTTAAAACATAATAAAATCGTGTGTGAGTGCGTGCGTGTTTTTATTTAAGAAAAAAAAAATGCACAAAAACCCCAAAAAAAAGTTGTGGGATTTTTAAACAGAAAAGTTTATTTTATTTATTTTAATGGACATGTGTAGCGAATACTTTACAAAGGTGATATATTAACCATAAAATTATGTGTGTTGCATGAATTGCAGGAGTGTTATGAAATAAAAGGATGACTAAGAGTAATAAATGACACCAGCCACGCCCATTAGAAAATAATACTACAAGTTACAATAGTAAGTAATTGCATGACGAATTTTTAGTTAAGGCTAAGAAGCGTGTTGGAATTAAATTTTATTTGAAACATTATTTATTAGAAAGCTAACATAATTTAAACTCCCCTTCAAAGTTTAAATTATGTTAGCTGGTTATGGAGAAGATGTGATTGTGTGGGGTTTTGAGAAAGTAAAGTGGAAAAATGTTTCAAACTGTTTTATAAAGGGATTAGTGTGTAAAAGAACTGTGTTTCTGATATGCATACGATTTTTTAAGATTATTGTAAGTAAAAGTAATGTGTGATTATTACTTTGTGCATTACTCGAAAGCAATATTACTGGCTTCCTTTTAAATCTACTAGCTTTATAGAAATCTATTTATACAAATTTAAAACTTACACGGAAAAAAGTAAAATTGGATTTCAATTACGAAATTGCTTATATTAATTATTTTTTTTTTTTTACTTTGGTGCAATCATCAAAATGATAATATTAATAACACCTGTGTGTACGATTGACATAAGTGATACACCAAAAGATGCGGATTAAAAATATCTCCAAATCACCCAAATATAATTTTTTTATGTGCTCAATAGTTTCGGAGTTATTTTGAAATAAATGTCCGAAAAAAAACTTTTTTATGATAAATTTTAGATTTTTTTGTTACTAAAATTTCTTTTTAAAAGTGAAAGCATCAAAAATGTTTCAGTTTATAATCTTTATCTTAAATCTGGTAATGCTGCTAATCACTTAAATTGACTTAAATTTTTTTATTTCTATATTTTTATAGACAAATTTTTAATTTTTCTTTAAATTTATTAATTTTTTTATGAAAAAAAAAAAAAAAATTGTAAACCAATTAGAAACTTAATTATATTAATAAATAATATAATTAAATTCCTATATAAATTTTTTTATAAATTGTATTAAAAAATAATATAAAATATTATATTATTTTATATACACGTAATGTAAGGTCATTACCTTCCGTACTACTTGATATGATTTTCTTTAATATTCTTTTTTATGTGAGTATGGTTGATTAGCGTACAGCATTTGAACATTATTTTTTACTAATTTTATTCGTATAAAGTTTGATTTTAAATATATGGGCCATTATCAAAAATTTTTGATTTTAGCCCTTTAAATTTTTTTTTTTTTTTTTTAATGGCACATTAAAATTCTTTGGTATACATATAAAGTGACTCGAATGCATGTAGAATCAGTTCACGTTAATCATTTCAATTGAGTGGCGCTTTTAAGTTGAACATACACCCAGAGAAATATCAATCACATACACTGAAAAAAGTAATTTCAATGAATGAAGTACATTAAATGAAATTCATTAAGTTTTTTCCGAGAATTTATTGCTTCAATGAAAATATTCATTAAAATTCAATGAACAAATTGACGCTATTATGAACATTACATTGAAACCAGTCATTAAATTTATTTTTTAATAAAATAAGTAAATCAGTTATTTGATTTAATGTATTAGTTCATTGAATTCGGTTATTCAATGTGCTAATACATTGATTTAAATAAGAAAAAGCATTACACAATGAACAAAAACATTAAACCAATGAAATATTTCATTAAATTATGTTGAAATAAATGCTTTCTAACGGGAAATAAAGTAAAACAAAAACAACTCAGTTTGCTTTTATCTCTTAATAAGAAATGACGCGTTTTAAACACAAAATAAGAAAAATCAGTGTTGTGTTAAAAACTAAAATAATTAAAAAGTAAATAAGTTATAAATCCTGGACGTTCGAATTATTAAAATACATAAATATAAATTTATTCACACAGGAGAAGTCGTGCAGTATAATTGAATACACCAAATTAAATGAATTACTCAAAAACAGGAATTTGGAGACTTGCCTTCCTTACGCGTAAGTTTAATACTGTTAATTTTAAACAGTTTTAAACAGTTTCAAAATATTATATTTAATTTATATTTGTATAGATAAAACAACTAAGACGAATGTGTTATTAGCCTCAAATACCGGGTTTTCAAAAATTATCGTGATTTCAAAACCAAGAGGATTGATTCAATTCGTAAGTAACCTGCGGGAAATTTGTGGCAATTGCAGTAATGGACCGGTTTCTCTGTACCAGTTGAGTACCAATTCTCACCTAACTCGTCACCAAAGTTCCAATTGAGAACCAGTTGACACAAACATACTTACTATTAACATGCTCGTTAAGTGCGCAAATAGCAACTCGCGCACAATAACAATCAGTGGCTGAGTAATAAGCGTTGAAGACTATAAAACATAACATACGTTAGATGAACATGGGTTCGATTCGAGGTGCCGCCATCGACATTAACGAAAAATTATAAAATTGAAATAAACATAATTTAATAAAGATAATAATAAAAATAATGTTTAAAAAGTAAACAATTACCGAATTTTTATACAATTTTTATTACAATAATCGTTACTGAACCTGTCCTCTTGGACCTGTCCTAGGACCTATCCTGTGAGCTGTCCCAAGGGGCTGATTAGCCACCTCCAATGACAACCCCATGTAAAAGTGACAGGTTTTTCTCATATAAAGTTCCGGAACTGGGACCGGTCACTAGCCCTGAGAACCTGTCATGTGACTAGTTTTGAACCGATTCTCTTTACTCTAGGGTAGTTTCAAAATGTTAAGCCATTGAAAGAATTTTAAAAATTTTATTTAACTTTTTTTGTTCAGGATAATGCTGTTCTCATATTAATGTGGCATCTAAATGGATATTCCATACCATCATTGAGCAATGTAGAGGACAACAGGAAATACTTTATAAAATAAATGACAAAGCAAACACGATCACATCTGTAACATTTATTTTGTTTATTTAAATTTTTTTAGTCAAATGTAACATAAACACTGTATTATATTTATGGAATCTATATTAAGAAAATTATATTTAATTTTTGCTTATATTAACTCAATATCATACAATTTAATCATTTATTTTAAAATAAAAACCAAAAATACAGAACAAGCCTATTATTATAATTCATTTTCAATGTATAATTTCGTTGGGAGAAAACATGTGTTCATTGAAATCAATGTACTGTTCACTGGAATTATTTATTTTATTTAATGGACGTGTTCATTGATTCAATGTAAGAATAAATTTAATCAATGAACTTGTACATTGAATTTGAATATTAATGTATGGCAATACATTGTTTCAACGAACCTGTACATAGGGTCAAAATTAGTGCACAAATTCATTGATACAATAAACTTTTTCATTGTATTTATGTACCTTTTTAGTTCAGTGTACGTGTTGAAAACGATACCATTCTGTGTCAATAGTGAATCTACACCGTATGTGTTTAAATTAAACACTGCGTGTTCAATTCTTATTGAAAATCGATACCTAATTGGCACCAAGTTGTAACCATTGCGGTATCAAATTGTTAAATTATATATGTTTTCTATTAAATTTGTTAACGAAAGGTATTAAAAAGCTGTTACCGTAAATTACCAATGTGAGCACAACCGTTGTTGATTTTGAATCGAATTTTTTCCCTTAGTGTATACAGATTTTTACAAACTAAAAGTTTATGTATAATTCTGTTCAAAATTACACGTAATATCAAAACCTACTAAGTTATTCAAATAAAATTTATGATATTTTCAATGTTTGATGGTATTAGTTCAGCATATTTTAGGGTTTCCTAGCAAAATTTAAAAAATTTCTTGCAATAAAAATCGCGATTTTTAAAAATTTGCCAAAAAATTGGGATTGAATCTAAGTAATTTCTCCATATATTGAATGAAAATATATTTTGAGTTTATTACAAAGAAATGCTATTTAATATTGTGATCCTTTTTTTAACACAAGTAAATATTTTTGGATCCATAAAATGTTTATCTTTCGAAATTTTTTGATGCGCCTCCGCTTTTTGATTAAGCATAACAAACACCTACTAATTATGCCAATTATAGTTAATTTCATGCTGTCCATACGATGTGCTTTAGCGAAATCTGTTTTTACAAAAGTGTCCCGTTTTCAAGTATCAACGACATTTTACTTAAATTTATGGTTTCGATCAACTATATCGCCGTTCTTATAAATTTATATCCAATATTTGTTTAAATTGCAATATTTTATATAAAAAAACAAAAAGTGATAAAATTCTTGTATTAAATTTACTTTTGATGCTCCTCCGATTTTGTTATGTAAAATGACAAAAAACTAAGTTCACGCAGTAATCCACGTCATTGCATATGAAACTGTGAATGTGCCTCGCGAAAAACTGACTTTTTAAAAAATGTTCACAATTGTTTTCCAAACTTTGGGACTATCTACTGCGTTGACTATTTCGGGCACATCGACTGGATATAGCGCAAAATACGCACAATTACAACAAGTATCAAACCCTATCTAAAATTTTGTATTCGGTTGAAAAGCGCACAGACCCCGCCCAAAAAACTGAAAAATTTTAAAAACTAAAAAATTTTGTCATCAAAACTCGACTACCCTGTTTTTTTTCTGTTGGAAGTCTGCACAACAACAAAGATAGTACAGGATTTATCTGCAAAGTGTGATTAGTTTATTTATGATAGAATAAGATCAGAAAGTATAAACGGACGAACAAAAATTATAGAAGAATGGGAAAAACTTAAGTAATTTGTAGCCGTTTGTCTATATTCTTGAACTTTGAACAACAATCTTGAATATAAAAAGAAACCTACTCTGCTAAAATTTTGCACTCTATTAGTTTCAAATCTTGTGAGTTCAGATCTGTAACCAATTTGTTTAAAATATCATTACCACAGAACTTATCAAGGATTTAAGTCAGTTTCAGTCAAGTTAAACATTTTTGATAACGGCCCATATGCCTATGCAGCTTTGATTTGGCCAATAAATATCCTGCCTTATAACGAACTTCCTTTTTTAACAAGCCCATCCATAATTTTCAAATTTACTTTTAAGATAAGAAATAAACACCTCACCCTTAAATAGACCCTATTTTATTCTTTTGCATATAAATTAAACACGGATGTAGCTCTATAAATATTAAAGAGCAATAAGTCTCTTTTGTTTATGACCCAAAGAAAATAAAGTTTTGTAAATAAATGAAAAATATCCTTTATAAAATTGAGTCAAACCATAAACATATATTTTTGCTATCAAGGTAACCACGGTCGGTTTAAAACTTATTATTTTTTTTTTTCTTTTATTTTCCCAAAAAAAAAGGACATTTTTACCTTTTCTTTTTTTCTTATATTTATATTTGTTTTAACATTTTTCGCATTTTTATTTGCTACATGAGAAAAGAAAAGAAAAAAAGTGTTGACAGTTTTGACCATTGACAATTTTAGGCACGTAAGCAAATTGTTTGCACTTCAAAGCATTTTTTTACTGCTACTACTGGATCTCTTGCTATTATAGTCCTTTATCTTGCCTCGATAAGTTTACGAAAATAAAAATTCATGCCACTTTTATATGCCACATATTGTGGCTTATTTTGTAATACAGTCAGTTCTAACCAAGTGTGAGTATAAGACACGTGTAGGTTTGTATGTTTGTATGTTATTTGGTTATATGTAGGTAAACAACAGTGTTGACAACTTAAGTGGTTTTATATTAAGGTATTCTCTACTACTCTTACATTTATATTTATTCCCTGCTTGTATTTTTTTTTTTTTTTATTTTGTTGGTCAAGCGTAACCCATAATTGTTAATACTCTAGAGAATTTATTTTGTTAGAAAAACGAGTGAAGAAAAAAAAAAACGAATTACACTAACAAAATTATGTAATGAGCAAAGTTTTGGCTTTTATTTAGTTTTAGGTTTTTTTTTATATTTTCGGTTGTTATATAAGCTATTTATATTCCAAAGGATTTTTTTTTTTTTTTTGAAAATGAACATGATGTGTATAAACAACAATTTGAAACAAATTATTAAGTGTTTGTCCAACACTTATTTGAAGAACTTCCTAGAGAGTTTATGTAGATAATTTGTTAAAAGGATATTAGTTAACTATTCTTTAACAATTTAGCTAAATAATATTATATGAATGTCTAGCAAAATGAAAAACTTTTATTTCTAGAATATACATACATACAAATGAAATACTTAGACAAAATAAATATAAGAAACTATAACATGTTACATGCAGAAGTAATATTAAAAGTATATCTTTTGGGAGATTATAAAGCTTTAATTGTTCTCTTGTTAAAAGAATATCATGAAATATTTAACTCACAGTCTTCATTATAATAGTTTTTTGTCATTGACATTTAGATCTGTTTCTTAGTAAAAATATCTTTGGAATATATTGAAGTTTTTTAATAATTTAGTATAAAATATTGAAAAATTAAGAAGTTTTTTGAGAAAAAGCGGTTCTATCTTTGAAGATATAGAAATAAGTATTATATTTATGAAATTAACTTTTTGAATTTAAAA
Organism: Protophormia terraenovae; assembly: GCA_951394005.1. Lineage (NCBI taxonomy): Eukaryota > Metazoa > Arthropoda > Insecta > Diptera > Calliphoridae > Protophormia > Protophormia terraenovae. Next base: position 136,071,035 of record OX596073.1, read on the forward strand.
ATGAATTTATTTTGTGAAAAAATTTTGTAAAATCTTGTATCTTGCGGGCGTACAATATGAATTTTCCGTTTCTGACGATTTTTTCTAATTTCTGTTTCAAGACGTGGACATTATTTTTGGGTAGGTTGTTGTGCATTGTATGATGAGATATTTTATTTGTCCAACTTCGACTTTTTATTAGAATTATATGAAGACTCATTGAACTATTATTAATTCAACTCCAACCATGTCAAATTGTAGTCTTTTATAATTTGAAAACATGGAATAATTTTAACGGGTTTATTGAGTAGTAAAGTAACTCTGGAAACAACTCTCGCATCATTGTAATTATCTCATATGTGCAGCCAGGCGGGTGTTTGTTATTTGGCCTTCGAGAATATTGCGTCTCCATTTTCACATTAGCAATGGGTTTGGCATCGCCTAACTGTACCTTTACAGATTTTATACATTTTTGTGTCTCATGCATTCGGATTTAACAAAATTTTTTTCTGAACGGACACGTATATGTCAATATCATTCTGATTTATACTTTCATCATTATCTGCTAACACCGGCATTTGTTCTGTCACTTGAGTATTATTTCGCATATCAATGAGCAACACTTAGATCGCCACTTTCATTCTCAATATCAGAAATCAGAAATACTATAATTTCACACATGTCATCATCAGACGTAACAAACTAGTTAATAAAAACTAATAAAAGTTAAAATTTTTACATATAAAATAAATTTTTATAAATAAAAAATGTTATAAAATAATTTAAAATTTAAATCAAGAAAGCTATTGTCGGATAAGCCCAAGAATTTGATAACACACACATTGCGTTTGTGCACTAAAATGATTTCTGAAATTTTCGGAAATGGGCATAATATCTGAAATTTATGGACCGATCCTTATGAAATTAGTAATATGATTTCTGCTTGTATTAAACTGATTTGTGTTAAATATAACCATGTCATGTATGTGCGATTTTTGCGAATTAAAGTTATTTTCAAAAGTAAGTTTTATATGGGAGTTATTCTTAATTATAGACCGATCTTCCTGAAATTTTACACTCCCATTTATCTTTGTATATAACTTATTCGTAGTGACATTAATAAGGCATTTGTTCACCCTATTCCGTGAAGTATTTATATAGAGGCGAGGTGAAATAATAGACCGATCATGACCAATTTCAATACCGTTCGTCGTTATGCCAAAATAAACATATGTGCCGAATTTCATCTTTAAAATTGCGATCTGTGCTTTGTACACATGGTTACATGGACAGACAACCAGCCAGTTGTCCAGCCACGCGACCACATCCAGACGGACGAACATCGTTAAATAAACTCAGAAAGTGATTCTGAGTCTATTGGTAAAGTTAAAGGTGGCTGCTGGGATATTTTTCTGTGCGTTACAAACATCAGCCTAGTGTATATATAAAGATATAACCGCAAAATTATAATTTTTAGAGAATTGTCTATTAAGTTATATCTCTTACGATCATAGTTGAAAGTATTTTTGTTTTGTTTTTTTTTTTTTTTTATTTAAAAATATTCTTACGTTCTCAAATTTTACACGATATAAAATGAATTTAAGAAAAATTTAATTTAATATTGTGGCCGCAGAAAATTTTTAACGGTTTTATCTTTAATAATACCAGTTGTATTTAAAGGTTAAGTATTTAAGTGTGACTCAAATACCAGCAAAAATAGGGAAATACTTTTAAAGGAATACTTTTTTCATTACTTCAAAATATTTCAAATAAATCATTTAAAAATTAAAATTACTTTCTTCTTAGTAAAAGAAGATTTAATATTTTTAAGAAAGCTTAAAATCACAAGCATTCATTAATAATACTCTAAATGTAATGAACGTCTTCGAAAACACTTTATACATATTTTTATAAAAATATAAAAAGCAGTAATTTAAAATTGTAAAAAGAAACATGTTGTTAAAATTATTTCTTTTGTAGATTTTTTTCAGCAGCCTTTCAATCTCAAACTGGTCAAAAATCGAATTTTTTCGCAAAAAGTGAAGGTATTTTTTAAATTATAACAGACCAAGTAATCATACAAGGAGTGAGATAGAAAAAATCTTAACATACTTATATTAAATTCAATAATTTGGAAACGGTTGAACTTAGAGTTTTGATTTTTTTTATTTGATTGACATTATATTACAGATCACAGAAAAATATAACTTTTATAGTTCTAACCACTACTTATGAACTCTTGGACCTTGTTTTTTGGTAACCCTTCCATAAGAGATTTGATTGTTGTTTCAGTCACTTTTTTGGAACAGTTTTAAAATCTTCGATATTTGGGACACCTTTTTTGTGATGTTCAATTGTTTTTTCACAAGAGCCCAATATCTCTCAACTGGTCTTAGCTCCGAACAATTTGGAGAATTGACCTGGTACAAAAACTACCGTAGTGACATAGTGTCAAATTGGGCCAAAAATATGGGGACACAGACTTTTTTGCAAATATTCTTTGATGTATATTTCGGTATTTATAGCCCACTGTAACTACCCAGTAAAAAAAAAACGATCAAGAGCATCCAAAAAAGAACATTCTCACTACTTCAAAATTAGAACAAAGTGCATATTTTAAACTTTTTTGGAAGTTCTTAATAATTACTTCAAAAAAAGTGAAAATAAATGAATTTTTAGCGGGAAAAAAAGTTAATTATTTCTATGGAAATTAAAATCTTACAAATTTTATAGCATTTTTATTATACCCACCATCAAAAAGATGGGGGTATATTGATTTTTTCATTCCGTGTGTAACATGTCGAAGGAATCATTTAAGACCCCACATTTTCTGGGTCCTGGTTAGATTCTGAGTCGATCTAGCTATGGTTAATAAACAAAAAAGTTATGGGCTAAAAATTAGAAACACAGGGTGTCCGTTTCATACATTTCTGCTGATATTTCTTCAACAAAAGCATGTACGACAACGAAATTTTGTGTGTATAGTTTGGGGATCGATATAAACTCGGAAACTAAAAATGGGCGTAGTCCGCCCACTTTACCGCCCACCTTCCATATAAGGTCAAAATGTGTTCAAATAGTTCAAGTACCAATGTAAACTCGGAAACAAAAACTTTACTGCCTACTTTACTGCCCCCTTCCATATAACATAAAATATGAAAAAGTTGATGGTGGGTATATAGATTCGGCCGGGCCGAATATAACATTCGCGGTTGTTATATGTATTTTAATAAGACTAAAACATAATTTTTGTTAAAAAATTTTATAAACATAGTTTTAAGGGAAGTACTTCAAAAGAAATGAACAAGAAGTATAAAAGAAGAACATCCTATTAATGACAACCATGTGTTAAAAAAAACTTCTGTAGCCCTTTTTCACCATTAAGTACTTCCTTCCAATGACAACAGAATGTTAAATTCATGAGTTTTTCAGTTTTTTTTTTTTTTTCAGTTCTTTTTTTGCTGGGAGTGCGATCGAAAAAATTTTAACACACGTTTTGCCTTATAACTTTTTTCGGTATCAATATTAAAAATTTTTTTTTGATCTAGTTATCATGGAAAAATACGTCCGTTATTATTTTTAATAACAACCATGTTGATTTGTGGTGATTTTGATCAAAATGAGTGACGAAAATCAAAATGAGTGCTACAAATTATTAAAATATTTCAAAAAAATCCAAATAGGTCCTACAAATAATTGGCCACAGAATTAAAATTCTGTCGTCAAACTGTTTCTAATGTTATTAAACAGTATGAGGAGAATTTGACCATTGATAGGAAACCTTGTTCGGAAAGAAAAAAAGGTCCACATGATATTGGGAAGGCCAGAAAATTGAAAGCATATTGAAAAGAACTCCAAACACATCTGGTAGAAAAGCAGCCGGTTACCTCAGTGCTTTGATTATTTGGTTCGAAAATTTAAAGCTATTGTGAAGTTGAGAACATATAAAGTCCAAAAAGTTCCAGACAGGAATGTTGCAAAAAATTTAGAAGCCAAGAATAGGTCACGGAAATGAAAATCAAATTTTACACAAAAATACTCTTGTTGTATAATGGTTGAAGAAACGTATGTGCTGGAAGAATTTTCGCAGCTTATGTTCCAAAACTTTTATTTTGTAAATGCTCGAGGCAATTTGAAGATAAGTTTAGGACCCGAAAGCAAAAAAAAAATTCTTACGAAATTCCTTTTATAACAAGTTTTTTTGCAGTTGCTGCAAAACAGGGAAGTCGTTTGATACATTCGGATCTATTGATTTTTTCGGATCTATAAAATATACATCGAGGAATATTTGCAAAAAAAAAAAAAAAAAACTTTCTCCTTTCATAAGAGAGCACATTGTGTCCACACATTTTTGGCCCCGATTTGGTATCATGTCACTACGGTAAGTAAGCTCTGGAGTGGTACCAAAACAATAAGATTTGTTTTTGTACCAAGATATGTAAATTTTCCAAATTGTCCATAGCTTAGCCCAGTGGAGAAATATTGAGCTCTTGTCAAAAGTGAATTGAAGAGCACAAAAAAGGTGTCCCGAAATACAGAAGATTTTAAAAGAATATGTGCACACTGTTCCTAAAAAGTGACTGAAGCAACTATGAAATCTCTAACGGAGGGTTACCAAAAATGGTCCAGAAGTTCATAAGTAGTGGTTAGAACTAGAAAAGTTGTATTTTTCTGTGATCTGTAATAAATGATCAATTAAATAAAAAAAGAATGAAAACTCTAAAATCAACCGTTTCCAAATTATTGAATATTATATATGTTAAGATTTTTTACGAACGCACTCCTTACTTCTTTTTCCGCAACTGCATAAAGATTGCCATACCAGGAATTTTTTACTAAATTTTGTCTGCTTTCGGGTCCTAAACGTATCTTCAACATTTTCTCGTCCTTTATACAACATGAGTATTTTTGTATGAAATTTGATTTTAATTTCCGTGCCCTATTCTTGGCTTTTAAATTTCTTACAGCATTACTGTCTGGAACTTTTTGGACCTTTTATGTTTTTAAGCCTGCATTGCATTCTTACAACAAATCAACATGGTTGTCATTAAAAATAATAACTGACATATTTTTCAAAGATAACTAAATCAAAAATAAAAAATAAATATTGCTTCCGAAAAAAGTTAAGAGGCAAAACGTGTGTAATTCCTTTATTTTACTTTTTTATTAAAATTTTACATTACATTTGACTTCTTTGATCACAAAGTTATGTCAATTAATTATAATTAATAAATATTAGCGCATATTACTTTTTTATTAAATATTTCTAGAAATGTATCCCTAATTTAATTTTAATTGTATTAATAATTCTAAAAATATTTTTGTCAATTTCCTCCAGCAATCAATTTAGCAAAAATTTAATTTCTTCCCATAATTTCATCGCAACGACATTAATAAATCTAAAAGTGTCTTACTTAATTAAAACTTAATTATGGACATTTCTACTTATGCTGCATTTACCATAAATTTTGAAAATTGTATTTCTTATCTGACTTCCTTTAGAAAATTTCATTCTGCTTACCATTAAATTAATGTCTTTAAATAAATACAATTTATTTTGTTAACATTTTTCATTTATTTCTTTACACAATTCGTTTTAGTAAAATTCGATTTAATTTCATTGGCGACTTGCAAGTGAGTCTGTGTTTGCGTATCGGGTTTATCAAAAATCGATTTTAAAATTTCTATTTAACAAAAAAATAAAAAACACATTTCATTTCAATGATAATGTTTGTGAGTGTATGTGTATATTGACTTTTATGGACAAAGTTTTCAATTCAATTTCAATTTAATAATATTTTATAGTCATTCATATTGTTGTTGTTGTTGTTGTTGCTATTGCTTGGGTGGACAATTGTTTTTCTCTCAACGTTGTTAGCTGCTAAAGTCCTTGATTGTTGGCTCGCTGGCTGGTTTGGCTGACTGACTGAATGAATGAATGAATGGTTGATTGTTCAATCAACGCGACCATAACAACTACAATAATGTTTTTTTCCAAGCTTAAACTAACATTTAAATGTATACAATCATACACGCAAACAAATACGTATTTATTTGAATGAAATGCTAAACAATAAATGACTCTTTTTTTTCATTCAACGCTTTCCCTTATCATTCGGCTTCATCAGTAACATCATCAGCATGTTGACTATGGTAATGACCATGTATACGAGGGTGGGATGGAAATTGAATGATTCGTATGAGCGTTCACAAGTGGCTTTTAATTTAAGACTAAAAGCTTCTGAAAGATGAGTAATAAAACTTTTTGTTTACTTAATTACAATAGAGAATATTTCCAAATGTTGCTCCAAGACTGTTTTCTCCAATTATAAGTAAACGTTAAGCAGTTATTATGCTAAGCTTCTTGTTGGCTTCATATTAATTGCGAACATTCATTAAATATTTTTTCTTTGTCTTCACCAACTCTTTTGTCATCCCAACTAAGTACTGCGCACGAAAAAATCCGTGCATGCTCTTGGGATTATAACTTTTGATGTGGTGAAAATTAAATAATTCTGTTAACTGGTTTACATTTGTCATTATGCTCACTAGCCATGTGCTGAGTTTAATGTTTATAGCAAAACTAGTTTTTCTTAAAATGGAAATTGAACAGAAAACTCCTAAACACATAACTGAAATTTTTCATGAAATCTTACATCGGTCATATAAAACAATTGCTAGGAAGGCAGTTGTGTTAAAAAATACAGTTTCTTGGGTCATAATATTATAGAAAGAAGCCATAGTCACTGAATGAAATCCTGGTAGTGGACGAATAATAGTAACAGCCTGAAGAGGCTGTAGTACTCAGATAAAATAGAAAGGAAAATCCCCTCATCTCTGGAAGAAAAGTGTCATAAAAGGTTAATTGCTTTGAATTTTTATCAGAAAAGTTGTAAGGAAATCTAGCCTGAAGCCGAATAAAGTACAAAAAAATTACAAAGAATTAGGAAGTAAAAAAATAACGTGAAAGTTCTTCAGACGAATTTTTCCATAATTATAATTAGTGTAACTTCCGGGCCAGGAATTCTATATTGCAGATGCTAGAGGGAATATGGCACAAAAAAAGCCATATGCATATGCGGAAAAGAAGCACTTCAATCATAAAAATGGTTCCATTAACACAGAAATATACGTGAATGAGTGCTTTTAGAACAGACTTCTTCCTTTTCTAAGAAAATGTATCCACTTTTTTCTGGCCTGTTCTCGGTTCTTTTCATTACAGCAACAAAACAATGGAGTGCTAATAAAGAACTTATTAGTGTTTGTACCGAAAGAGGCTAATCCACCAAATTGTACGAAACTCCGAGCAATTGAAAGATATTGGGCTCTTGTAAAAAACATAATTTAAAGGACATTAAAAGTTCAGCTTAAAATAAAAAGGAGTTTAAAAAAAAGTGACCGAAACACAATAAAACCTTTAATTGGAAGAATTTTGGAAAATATCAGATATTTCCTTAAAAACCAACAGGAAGTAACTTATTATTTTATGTTTAGAACTTTGAACATAACAGTCATGAATAAGAATATTATTTTAAAAAAATTCGCCCATTGGTTTAGTTTCTATAAGCAGATTTGCATGCATCCTTATAACTTACCTAAGTACTTTCGTTATAACCCTCGTATTATACAAATGAAAGAACGTTTTATTTTAAAACATAGTGTACCAGAAGAATACTTCTTTACTGTTTGCCAGCAACAACCAAACGACCATAATTTTAAAATTCTGTTTCCCATTAATATTTTTTTTTTTTTCTTTAATACCAATCAGACTTTTACCTTTTTCGCTCTACCACCCCACCACATCCCTTAACTAGCGCTGTTGTTTGTTAATGTTATATTTGGAATATTTAAACTAGAGCACCATTACACTTGGCAATCAACAATTTCTTGTTGTTGTTTTTTTTTTTTATTATTATTTAACATTCATTGTCGTTCGTTCATATTTATATTTATTTACTTTTCTCAAATAATGATGGCCAGATGGGAGAATGCTGTTGCGTCTTTATAAAGCGAAATGCTTTATGATATGACCACGTCCTATTTTTTTTTTTTATTAAAGAAATGTGTTTGGCTTTTTAATGGTTGAATTATGGAGACATCAATATTTTAAAAGCTGTAGGTATGAAAATTTATTTATAGAAAAATAACATTTTTCTTTACAAATACTTTTTTTTATTTCAGAAAGTTAAGTGGTAAAGATAAGGAAAAATTAATGTCTTTTAACACCTGTATATTTTGGTTAAGTTTTTTATGTCTATTAGCAAACGTATTGGCTACTGAGCGGGAAAAATTATTTCAATAAAAGAAAATAAATGTTAATATTATTTAATATTCAAAAAATCAAAAGAATATTATTTAAATAACTTTAGCGTTTCTACCTGTTTTGCTTTTATTATTTTTATTCTTTCATTAAATGAGCACGTAATTCTTTAAATGAATATTTGTGCACGACACTATTTCTTTGGATACCCTGATGAGAATGAATTACTGATTATTTTGTTTGCTTATTCTTAGAGTCACTCGGAGAAAATTTTCTGAGAGAAATGATGTGTCTAGCCAATCAGGATAATTGTTTTCATTCAAAGGCTTTGGATCAAAGTGCATCTTCTAACATATCTGTCTATATGTGTTAATTTTATATTCTTTTATAATTTACCCAATAAAGTGCTGTTTACACAAGTTTTTATATTGTGTACGAGCGTATAAGTCTGCCCATGCCAGGAAATATAATATTAGAGTAATAAAAATTTGAACAAACAAATCCGAAGATCTTTAAAAAAATATACAAACACATTGACGGTTTTCCTTTTCCAAAAAAAAAAAAAGAAAAACCGACGTAAATGCCACCGACTTCAGTTTTCCAAAAAAAAAACAAAATAGACATAAGAAAAAAATACCTAAAAAAAAAACAAAAAATAAAAATCGCGTATCTTTATTTTTAGGCATAATTGTTTCTCGGCACTACATGTATTCTTATTGTGATTCAACCATATTATTACTGTATACATGAATGAAGAATATATATACAACAAAAATATGGTTGCAGATCAACAACATTTTTATTGTGATTTAACCATATTATTGCTGTATACATGAATGGAACACATATACAACAAAAATATGGTTTCAGATCAATGATATTTTCATTGTGATTTTACCATATTATTGCTGTATACATGAATGGAACACATATACAACAAAAATATGGTTGCAGATCAACAATATTTTTATTGTGATTCAACCATATTATATACAAAATATAACCATAATATGACAGTACTCGATTATGGTTGCTATTCACCATATTTTTTCTTTGCGTGCAGCAATGTCAGCTTTTGAAGCACCATTTTTGTCAAATATTCTTCCCAAATAACATAAAATATTCACGAAAGTATGTTTTACTTTCAAAGCCTTTCTCAATACTTAGTCGAGAACAAAATTAATAACCAATGGCGATAGAACACAACCTTGTCGTACTCTAGTATTTATAGCGATTTAATTGATCAGCTTTTTTCATGTCTAATATTCATACTCACCAATGTTATATCCAATTCGTTCATATTGGGAGATTATCTTGTTTTTTGAGAAGATTAACAATTATGCCAGGTCATCAGTAAGAGTTTCACTATTCCTAAACTCAGTAATAACCGACATGAGATATACAAAATCGGAGATTTATTGTGCTTAAGGGTGTTTATCGCATCTCGTATTACCATGGGTGTTGGACAGTAAATAAATATGCCAGGATTCTGAAAGTGTTAGTAACACTCACAGGCTCGACCAAATGTCCAAGTAAAATTGTTCACAAAGATGGAGTTGTTGCCTCTTACATGTCACTAATTCTCCACTCCCAGTCGTGAGAGGTTTTTCCAATGTGATTCTCATGTTAGTAAGCCCCCCTGGAAGGAAAATATATATTATGATTTCTACACTAATATTAATGCATATCTCGGTCCACTTTCAGTTTCGGACAATCAAAATTTCTTCATTTGGTCACAGTGATCGATCCCTTTAGCTTGCAGTAAGTGTTCAGCTTTTACATCTTAAATATGTATTAGTTCTCCCCTGATAGTCGTTGGTGCAGATACTTAATCCAAAAAAAGCGCATATTCCACAACATTTAATACCAGCTGTAGATTCAAATTTCTCAGTTCTTTGTACAACAAATTTTATAGGAATGCATCCAATATAGAAGCTTTGAGTACTCGAGCTGATACTTTGTAATGATACAATTCATTTCCAATCTCATATTCCAGATATCTATCACTCTTACATCTTGCTTAGCTTAGTCTTAAGAGCCTTGCACCTCTTTAAAGTTTAGCATATTTCCAATACCTCATCACGAGTGAAACTTTTTGGTGTTAAACAAGATTTGTGGTTTTTGTGTACGTCGAAGAGTCGTCCAGCATTGATGTTCTGACAATTTTGGTTAGTTTTTTCCTCCTTCTAAAACTGTATAAAAAAATATGTCAGCATGTGTAACCTTATCGCTTTAGAAACAGATAAAAAAACATTTTGGACTACACTTTAATACTATATTTTAAAATTTAATACCAACTCTACCTTGATGCTTCCAATGTTTTTCACTTAAAAATTGTACTCTTAACCGTATTATAAATAAAATCTCTCTTTTTCTATAATGCTCACTTTCTTTCATAAGATTCTATTTAAGACCCTACAAACATATTGTTTAAGTGCAATATTAAATTCTACTAAAAAAAATTAAACAATGATCCCTTTCTACATTCGGTTTAATTAAATAGTTTTCATAGTTTAAAACACTTTCATTTTCAAGTAGGGAGTACTGTTCTTGAATACGTAACAAACATTGTCAGTGTAAAAAAGGTATAGAAGAAGAAACAGTAAGTGCCAGTAAAGAATGAAGGCAACACATTCATATGACACGTTTTATTGTCATCATTTCGTTTGGTCTGCATAAAATCTAGACTTTATGGAAAATGTTATTTGTTGTGCAGCATGCAGCTTAGGAAACTTAAAAAAAACGTAATATGAATGAAATATGTTGCAATAATAAAATGTTGAAAATATTGTGCAGAGAGAGATAGAAACGTGTAAAAAAATGGAAATGGAGAAAGTAAGTGTATGCATAAATATTAAAAAAAAACTGTGTATTATATAAATTTTATAATACGGGATATAATTATAGGGACTAAGAAAAAAAACTCTTTTTGTAGGAAAATTTCGATAACATTTCTTTTTATATAAAATTTTGATGAAATTTATTTTTATAAGAATTTAATATATATATATATATATATATATATATATATATATATATATATATATATATATATATATATATATATATATATATATATATATATATATATATATATATAAGAATTTTTTTATATAAATTTTTCTATGAAATTAATTTTTTTAGAAATTTTCTATTAATTTTTTTATTGAAAATTTTCTACAAAAATTTTTTATAGGAAATTTTCTATAAAATTTCTTTTTATGGGAAATTTTCTATGAAATTTCTTTTTATAGGAACTTTTCCATGAAATTTCTTTTTATAGGAAATTTTTGATAAAATTTCTTTTTATAGGAGAAAATTTCAATAAAATTACTTTTTATAAGATAAAATTTCGATAATTCTTTTTTATAGAAAAGTTTCTATGAAATTAATTTTTATAAGAAATTTTCCATATATTTTTTTATGGGAATTTTTCTATGAATTTTTTGTTTTTATAGGAAATTTTCTACAATTTTTTTTTTATGAAATTTTCTATGAAATTTTTTTATAGGAAATTTTCCATGAAATTTCTTTTTATAGGAACTTTTCTATGATTTTTTTTTTATAGGAATTTTTCTATGAAATTTTTTTTTTATAGGAATTTTTCTATGAAATTTATTTTCTATAGGAAATTTTTATAGGAAATTTTCTATAGGAAATTTTCTATGAATTTTTTTATGGGAAATTTTCTATGATTTTTTTTTATAAAAAATTTTATAATTTTTTTTTTTTTTTTTTTTTTATAGGAAATTTTCTATGATTTTTTTTTTATGGGAAATTTTCAATGATTTTTTTATAGGAATTTTCTTTTTATAAAAAATTTTCAATGAAATTTTTATAAAAAAAATTTGTAGAAAACTATCGATGAAATTTTTATAGAAAATTGTCGATGAAATTTTTAGAAAATGATCGGTCAAATTTGTTTTTAAAAAATTATCGATGAAATTTTTATGGAAAAATATTGATGCAATTTTTATAGAAAATAATCGATTAAATTTTTATATAAATTTTCTATGAAATTTTTTTTTTATGGAAATTTTCTATGACATTTTTTTTTCTATAAATTTTTTATAGGAAATTTTCTACAATTTTTTTTTTTTTATAGGAAATTTCTTTTTATAGAAAATTTTTAATGAAATTCTTTTAGAAAAAATTATAGAAAATTGTCGATAAAATTTTAATAGAAAATTATCGATGGAATTTTTATAGAAAATTTTCAATGAATTTCTTTTTTTTATAGGAAATTTTCTATGAAATTATTTTTCTGTAAATTTTTTTATAAGAAATTTTGTACAAATTTTTTTATAGGAAAATTTATGGAAATTTTTTATGAATTTTTTTTTTATGAATTTTTTATTTTTTTTTTTTTTTTTTTGTTTATAGGAAATTTTTTGTTATAGAAAATTTTCTATGAAATTTTTATAGAAAAAATGTTTATAGAATATTGTCGATAAAATTTTTATAGAAAATTATCGATGATAAATTTTCGATAAAATTTCTTTTTATAGAAAATTATTGATGAAATTTTTATAGAAAATTATCGATGAAATTTTTATAGAAAATTATTGATGAATTTTTATGGAAATTTTCTATGAATTTTTTTATAGGAAGTTTTCGATAAAATTTCTTTTTATAGAAAATTATCGATGAAATTTTTATAGAAAATGTTCAATGAATTTCTTTTTTATAGGAAATTTTTTAAAGTTTCTTTTGTAGAAAATTTTCGATAAAATTTTTCTTCTCTTCAATAAAATTTCATTTTGTTAGAAATTTTCAATAAAATTTCTTTTTGTTGGAAATTTTGAATAATTTTTTTTTTTATAAAATAGAAATTTCTCGATAAAATTACTTTAATAGAAAATGTTCGATGAAAATTCAGGATGAAATTACTTTTTAAGGAAAATTTTCTTTAAAATTTCTTTTTATAGAAAATTCTCGTTGAATTTTTTTTTAGGAAATTTTAGATGAATTTTTTTTTTTATCCAAAATATTTAATGAATTTTTTTTTTTTTTGTGGGAAAATTTCAATAAATTTTCTTTTCATAGGAAATTTTCGTTAAATTTTCTTTTATTATATTTTTTGCATCTATGAAAATAAGCTCAAGTGTTCCCATATTTATTTCCCGAAGTATATAGCCGGAAATTACTTAAACTCAACATGAATTATATAAGTAACAAGCTACGAAAAAAAACGTACCAAACAAAAACGAGAAATGCGTTTTTTTTTTCTCAAATCCTTCCAAAAAGGATGTGCATTAATGTAATAACATTTCAATAATAATGATGACAGGAAATGTTGTGCATATGCACAAACATAATTCAAGTACCACAATGACGTTGGAGTAGAGGAACAATTTACTATTCTTAAGTACAGGAAGTATAATTATTATAAGAAACACACTCATACATACATATATTGCACTAGTAATTATAAGCTAAAGAATAAAAAAGAATAACAAATAAAGTAGAAAATAAATTAAGAAGCAACATAAAGAAATAAAATAAAAAATTAAACATAAAAAGAAAATAAATAAGAACAATAAACTATAAATCATTTCAACAAAACAAATAAAGTCATTTGAAATGAAAGCTAAAGGAGAAAAAAAAAAATAACTAACTAAAAGTGACTGAAATAAAGATTACGGACAAAGTTTGAGGTATCACATGAAAAATTATCACAAAACAAACCTTAAACTCTTGACAAACATAAATCAAAGATATAGAACACAAACAAATCACAACAGATTTACACACACACACAAAAATATTCGTACATAGTTAAATAATATATTTGATTTTATTTTGAGCTATAATACAAGTATGATGAGTCTAATATCATTGTCAACAAGAACATCATCATTATTATCATTTTCAGTAGCAGCAGTAGCAGAACCATTATTATCAACGTGATCCAAACGTTAGAGTTTGTTAAAAGAGGATTGAATTGACACATTGATGTTTATCCATTAGCTTTTTGTCATATTCTCATCACAGGCCTCTTAAGGCACGTGACACGCATCTACTATCCCATTGCCACTAAATTGAACTAAACTAAAATAACTAACAACTTTTTCATGTACCACAGGTCTTAATGTTTTTCTAGTTACAGTATTGGTTAATTAATTAGTATTTCTTTCTACTCAAACGCATCTACTTTATTTATGGAAATAAAAAAAAAAAAAAAAAACATTCATTACACTAACTTTTTAAAAATTGTGTTAATTTTTTTGACAAACATATGTGATGCTATTTTTCTTACCCTGGCTTTACATCCAAAAGTATATTGTTTTATAATTTTCTATGATTGTGGTGATTTTTTCGTGGTAAAGCATTTGATTGTTTTGTAGCAAATCAATTTTTTTTTCATGTGTGTGTGTGTGTACAAACATCACATTCATTTATTTTCCAATATAAAAACATACAAATAGTTTGCTTTATCCTCCTAAATCACAAAAACACAAGCTCACTTGTACACATATGTACTTATATACATACATTAATATATAGATATGAATTTTTTTTTGAAAATTGTCTCCTCATATAGTATTAAATAACTGTAACTATATCATCATTTATTTGGTATTATGTTTACGTGTGTATGTAAGTTGACGTATTTTTAAGGCGAACATACATATATGTTGGAATTGACTAGAGCCATCAGATTGACAATACAATTGTTAGGGACTTTTTATTTGTTTTACTTATCACTGAAAACAGCAAAATGCTAAAAATATCATATTTTTAGTTATTTTTTTTTTTGTTTGCTTTTGCTGTTATTACTATGTGTTGTTGATGCTGTTTATGTTTCGGCAACACAAATATGAATTTTTTTATTGTTGGTCTTTGTAAATTAAATACACAAAGTAAATACAAATAGCAAATAACACACAGAGACACGATTTACACAAATAGAAATGAACAGAAAAACAAATGCTAAATATAAACTAAGGATGAACAGGGATACAAAGGATTAATTTAAAAAAATAAAATAGACTCTAAATTATACTGTAGGCTACGCTATATATTAGAATATAGAATAGACTATAGTTTATTGATCAATCTACAGTCTAAATTATTGTCAATCTACAGACTAAACAATAGTTAATCTATAAATTAAACTATACATAGTTCTGGAATATACAAAGTCAATCTTTAGGCTAGACTGTAGTCTATCTATACTTAGACTATGCAGATTCTATCTATAGACTAGACTATAGTCTACCTATAGACTAGAATATAGTCTACCTATAGACTAGACTATAGTCTATTTATAGAGTATAGGCTAGACTATAGCCTACAGTCTGTATAGAGTAGACTATAGTCTATCTATAGTCTATCTATAGATAGTACTGTAATCTATCTGTAGACTAGACTACAATCAATCTATAGACTGTATACTATATTTTATCTATAGACTAGACTATATTCTATCTATAGACTATAGTATATCTATAGACTGTAGTCAATCTATATATTAGACTATAGTCTATCTGTAGACTATTGTCTATCTATAGACTCGATTATAGTCTATCTATAGACTAGACTATAGTCTATCTATAGACTAGACTATAGTCTATGTATAGACTAGACTATAGTCTATCTATAGACTAGGCTATAGTCTATCTATAGACTAGACTATAGTCTACCTGTAGACTATACTATAGTCTCTCTATAGACTAGTGTCTAGTCACTAGACTATAGTCCATCTATAAACTAGACTATAATCAATCTATAGACTAGACTATAGTCAATCTACAGATTATACAATAGTCAATCTACAGACTATACAATAGTCTATTTATTGAAAAGAATAGACTATTTACAGACTAGACTATAAAATAGTCTATTTATAAGCTAGACTATAGTCTAAACTATACTATAGACCACATATATTCATATATTTAAAGCTCTTCTTATCTGTTCCCTATACTTACACAATACAATATTTCGTTATGCAGAAAGTGTTGTCGAAAAAAAGACTATCTATAGATAGACTATAGTCTACTCTATAGATAGACTATAGTCTACTCTATAGATAGACTATAGTCTACTCTATAGATAGTCTTTTTTGCGACAACACTTTCTGCATAACGAAATATTGTATTGTGTAAGTATAGGGAACAGATAAGAAGAGCTTTAAATATATGAATATATGAGGTCTATAGTATAGTTTAGACTATAGTCTAGCTTATAAATAGACTATTTTATAGTCTAGTCTGTAAATAGTCTATTCTTTTCGATAAATAGACTATTGTATAGTCTGTAGATTGACTATTGTATAATCTGTAGATTGACTATATTCTAGTCTATAGATTGACTATAGTCTAGTTTATAGATGGACTATAGTCTAGTGACTAGACTCTAGTCTACAGGTAGACTATAGTCTAGTCTATAGATAGACTATAGCCTAGTCTATAGATAGACTATAGTCTAGTCAATACATAGACTATAGTCTAGTCTAGCCTATCTATAGACAGTACTGTAATTTATCTGTAGATTAGACTACAAGCAATCTATAGACTAGACTGTAGACTATAGTCTATCTATAGACTAGACTGTAGACTATAGTCTATCTATAGACTAGACTGTAGACTATAGTCTATCTATAGACTAGACTACAGTCAATCTACAGACTAGACTGTAGACTATGGTCTATCTATAGACAGTACTATAATCTGTCTGTAGACTAGACTACAGTCAATCTACAGACTAGACTGTAGACTATGGTCTATCTATAGACTAGACTATAGTCTATTTATAGACTAGACTATAGTCTACTTATAGACTAGAATATAGTCTATCGATAGACTAGACTATAGTTTATCTATAGACTAGACTGTAGTCTAGAACATAGTCTACCTATAGACTATACTATAGTCTATCTACAGACTAGAGTCTAGTCAGTAGACTATAGTCCATCTATAGACTATACTATAGTCTATCTATACCCGAAGCTATAATCTAGCTATAAACTAAACTATGATATAGCTATAGTCTATCTATAAA
Source organism: Protophormia terraenovae (assembly GCA_951394005.1). NCBI lineage: Eukaryota > Metazoa > Arthropoda > Insecta > Diptera > Calliphoridae > Protophormia > Protophormia terraenovae. The sequence goes on from OX596073.1 coordinate 136,088,280, forward strand.
CTAGACTATATTCAATCTATAGACTAGACTATAGTCAATCTACAGATTATACAATAGTCAATCTACAGAATATACGATAGTATATTTTTTGAGTAGACGATAACCAATTTATTGAATAGACTATAGCCTATTTATAGACTACACTTTAAAATAGTCCATTTATAAGCTAGACTATAGTCTAAACTATACTATAGACCTTTTAATTAAAAAAAGAAACTCATATATTTAAAGCTCCTCCTGTCTGTTCCCTATCATTACACAATACAATATTTCGTTATGCAAAAAGTGTTGTCGCAAAAAAACATAAACAACATTTTGTTACAAATAATCTGTAGAACTGTTAAAGGCTTTTAGAAATACAAACCATTTAATAAAAAGCGGGACAAATTCATCCATAAACAATTTTGAAAATATAAAATAAACAAAAATATTTTTTTCCAAAATCATATCAGTAAACAAATTGTCACACACACACACAATCATCACAGGAACATTAATAAACTTTTCAACACAAATACAAACAAATTGTCATATTTCCAACAACACATTTAAACATATCACAAACATTATGTCAATAGAATTAATTTAAACAACAACAAAAACATCATAAATATACAAATATTCTCAGCTATATAGAGTTTTTATTTGTTTATCTTTGAAATGGTTATTTTGTTTATGAGTAGAGGAGTTATTTGTAGATACATATGTTTGTTAATTTCAGTTTCTATTGCTATTGTTGTCAAATTATAATTTAAATTTTTATTAATTCCTTAGACAAAGTTAGATAAACATAAACAAATAGACAAAAAACAAAAGCAAAATAAACATTTAATAGATAAATCTCAGCAACCGACACACAAAAAAAATTCTAAAAATAATATTTGATAAGAATTTTGAGATCACCATAACAATAATTGTAAAGAATATTAGATTATAGAGGAAAAAGGTAAATAAATTTAAAGACAAATATGATATTATATTTTAGTTTATTTGTAAATAATATTTATAAATTAAATTTTATTATGTATTTTTAATATCTTTTTATTGAAATATATTCCCATTTATTATACTTTTTATAAATACATACGCCCTAGTGTACGCCCTTAGGCGTTTGTATTTCTGTGTTTCCATTGTATGTGTTAGATTTTGTTGTACATATTTTTCTATTGCAAGTTTTATTTTCACAAGTAGGTGGACAGTTTTTATTTTTGATTTCAACAGAATATCTATTATACTTTCCATTAGCCATAGTTATAAATCCATAATTGTCTGTGTTTTGTAATGGATATTGTTTTTCTTTTAATGTGTATTAGAATATAGGATAAGCTTTGTGGTACTTTATACATCCTATTATATACTTTTAACTTAAGTAAAATTTAAGTTTTCTTGAACGAATAGTTTTCTATAGGTTAGCTTAGCCTAATATAGGTACTATTTGAGTTTTTAATAATGTTTTTAATAAAAGAGAAAAATGTGAGATTATAAAAATTTTAATTCACAATAGTTCCCATCAAAAACGGAACTGAAAAAATCATGAATTTAACATTGTGTTGTTATTGGAAGCAAGCACTTAGTGGTGAAAAAGGGCTGCAGAAGTTCCTTTTTTTTAACCCATGTTTGTCATTGGTAGGATGTTCTTCTTTTAGACATATTGTTCACTTCATTTGAAGTACTTCCCTTAAAACTATGTTTATAAAAGCTTTAGCTTTATTAAGAGATAATAAAATGCTTTAAATTTTAATTTTCTTAGAAATTATTGACCGTTTTTCCCGGTAAAAATTCATTTATTTTCACTTTTTTGGAAGTGTTTATTAAAAACTTCCTAAAAAGTTTAAAATATGCATTCTGTTCCACTTTTGAAGTGGTGAAAATGTTATTTTTTAGAAGCTCTTGATCGTTTTTTGCTGATTTATTATTTCTTTATAAATGAACGTTTACGATAACCAAATACATTCAGTTATTACAAGGGAAGCCACAATTATACAATTGCATGTCTTTTTCCAAGACGTTGAATGAAGTAATCGGCAAAATATTTATTCGTTTCAGAACAAAAAAAAAAAAAAACATTTTAGCATCGATTTGTAAGTGCATATTTTTACATACTTTAGCCTTGATGGCATGATATGTAGACATTTAGTGATTTTCAGCGAATATTTTGTTATTTTCGGAGAATATTTAACCCTTTTAGAGCTTATATTTTATACCTCATGGATTTTTTTTTCAAATGATTTGATTTTATAGAAAAATAAATAAATACTGATTTTTTGATTTGTTGTTTTATATATAAATTGTCAAAAAAAAAATCGTTCAGCATTAAAATTATCTTGAATGGTCATATTTTATAGGTCATATTTTTCGTTTTTTACTGCATATTTAAAGCGTACAACTCCCTTTTTTTAAGCATATGTGTGGTTTCCTTGGTTATTACAATCGAACTACACAATAAGGAGTGCGATCTAAAAAATCTTAACACACGTTTTGCCTCAGCAATATTCCGAAGAAATATTTAATTATTTTTTTTAATTATTCAGTTATTATTTTTAATGACAACCATGTGAGTTTGATCAAAATGAGTGACGAAAAACATGTACGTGTTATAAATTATTAAAAAATTAAAAAAAAATCCAAATTGATCCAACAAATAATTGGCCAAAGAATTAAATGTCTGCTGTCAAGCTGTTTCCAAGGTTATTAAACAGTATCAGGAGAATTCGACCATTGATAGAAAACCAGATTCAGGAAGATAAAAGGTCCACATGATATTGAAAAGGCCAAGAAAATTGAAAGCATATTGAAAAGAACTCCAAACACATCTGTTAGAAAAGCAGTACGGTTAGCTCAGTGCTCATACTATTTCGTGCGTTAAGTTAAAGCTAATGCAGAGTTGAAAACATATAAAGTCCAAAAAGTTCTAGACTGGAATGCTGCAAAAAATTTAGAAGCCATGAATAGGGCACAAATATTAAAATAAAATTTCATACAAAAATACTCATGTAGTATAAAGAACGACGAAACTGGCAGATTTTTCGCAGCTTTCGGGTAAAAATTTGTATGTTGCTGATGCTCGAGGATATGTTGAAGATAAGTTTAGGACCGAAAAGTACAGAAAATTTCCCAAAATATCGAAGTTTTTTGTTCAAAAAAAGTGACTAAATCAACTATCAAATCTCTAATGGAAGGGTTACAAAAAAGGTCTGTAAGTTCATAAGTAGTGGCTAGAAGTGTAAAAGTTTTATTTTTCTGTGATCTGTAGTGTAATATCA
>OX596073.1:136096542-136109042 GCA_951394005.1 Protophormia terraenovae
TTTTGCATATTTTAAAGCAAACTTTTTATATAATCTGATGATTTAATAAATACTTCGGCTCTCGATATGGTAGCTATAGATTTCGATAAACCAAATATAATCCGATGGAAAAATTATCCGATGAGATAAATGATGCAACACTTAATCTGTTAATTATATGGATTACTTAATATAATACGACAAAATAAATGCTTCAGCTTTCAGTCGGTTAAAGACAGATTTCGACCACAAAACACATTTCGAAGAGATAAATGGTTTACCTCTCTTTCAAAAAGAGAGGTCCTACAAATAATTGGCCAAAGAATTAAATGTCTGAAGCCAAACTGTTTCCAATGTTACTAAACAGTATCAGGAGAATTTGACCATCCATAGGAAACCTGGTTCAAGAAGAAAAAAAGGTCCACATGATATTGGGAAAGCCAAGAAAATTGAAAGCATATTGAAAAGAACTCCAAACACATCTGGTAGAAAAGCAGCCCGGTTAGCTTGGTGCGAAAAGTTAAAGCTAATGTGGAGTTGAGAACATATAATGTCCAAAAAGTTCCAGACTGGAATGCTGCAAAAAATTTAGAAGCCAAGTATAGGGCACGGAAGTTAAAATCAAATTCCATACAAAAATACTTTTGTTGTATAAGGGGCGACGAAAGGTATGTGCTGGAAGATTTTTCGCAGCTTATTTGTCCAAATTTGTATGTTGCTAATGCTCGAGGAAATATTGAAGATGAGGACGTTTAGGACCCAAAAGCGGACACATTTTTTTAAAAAAATTCCTGGTATGACAAGCTTTTTGCAATTGCGGCAAAACACGAAATTCGATTGTTACACTCGTCTCCATAAATATCAAAATATACATCAAAGAATGTTAGCAAAAAAGACTTCTACCTTCCATAAGAGAGCACAATGTGTCCACACATTTTTGGCTCGATTTGACATCATGTCATTATGGTAAGAATGTTCTGGAGTAGTACCAAAGTAATAACATAGTTTTTGTACCAAGACAGGTCAATTCTCCAAATTGTTCGGAGCTAAGACCAGTGGAGAGATATTGGGCTCTTCTGAAAAGTGAAATGAAGAGCATAAAAAAGGTATCCAAAAATATCGAAAATCAACTGTTTCCAAATTATTGAATTTTATATATGTTATTATAACCACCATCAAAAAGATAGGGGGTATATTGATTTTGTCATTCCGTGTGTAACATGTCGAAGGAATCATCTAAGACCCCACAAAATATATTTTCTGGGTCCTGGTTAGATTCTGAGACTAGCTATGTTCGTCCGTCTGTCTGTCTGTTGAAAGCAGGATAGGGCTCGAACGGAGCAACGTAGGGGAACGAAATTTGGCACAAATATTTATCTAATATAAGGTTTGTTTGGGCAAAATCGGTCAATAAATAAAAAAGTTATTTGGCTAAAAACTAAAAACACAGGGTGTCCGTTTCATACTTTTCTGCTGATATCTCTTAAGCATATACGACAACGAAATTTTATATAAATATTTTGGGGGTCGATATAAACTTGGAAGCCAAAAGTCATAAAACAATGATTTACTACTTTTGTTTAAAGTGATCGACTGAAAATTTTAATTGATTTATTTTAAAGTAAAAGATTAAAAAAATTGTGAAATGTATGTAAGAGTTGTAGGGGAGGATCTAAGCTTTTAGAAAAATCATCTTGTAGTTACCGTGTGATAACACACGAGATAAGCTACATGGTGTTAAAGATGATTTCTTCAAGTGCGTAAAAGTTTCAAAAATCTAACTTCTACAAATCAAGTCCGGTTTCAAAGATTTTATTTCTGTAAAGTTATTGTCAAGAAGAAATAAGTTATCTCTATCAGTTGAAAAGATATTTACGCTTGAATTTTTGATTTTTGATTTTTTAATTTAAAATTTTTTTTAAATTATTTTTATACGTGAAAAATGTTCAAAGTCAGCACTATGAAATTAGTATGAAAAATGGCTATTTTTTTTAAAAGTTTTTTTTTTTACGAGGGTGCCTTTTATATTATGCGTAATACGTATAGAACAATAATATATCGAAATAAGTTATTCATGCAATATACTTTGATACTGGGTATTACAATGAAGTTATTGGATAATAAAGCAGAGTTGCATGGTGGAAAATCATCCTACAATTCGATATTTGCGGTGATAATAATGGCAGTTTTTCCAAACACTGTGAAAAAGGTAGTATTGTCGTAGTGGAGAATGATCCGTGTTTGGCGGATAATTTTCCTTACTTTTTGAAAGACTTTTGGCAAATAAATGATGGCATACAATTCGCATCTAATAGTACTTTTATACTCCAAACCAAAGTGTACTGAAACAAATGGCAGTTTGATTTTTAATTCTTTGTCTGGGTGGCACTATTATAGGGTTGGGCAAACTTTGAAGGAGTAATACTGATGAGATATATTTTCTTTCGGAATCTTTCGCATAGATACAAAATTTTGTCATTTGTAACAATCTCATAAATACGATTTCAAGGACTTAGTACGAATTTTTTCTTCCGTTTCTTGCAAAAACCAACAATTTTTGCGATTAAAATCTGTTCTGGACGCCCAAATATTTATCAAATATTGAATACTTTTTAGTGGAATTAATGCTTAGGAATTTCTCGATCACACAACAGCTATTATGTTGGTGTTGTATAAAACAGGTCAACAGAATCGCAAAAAAGATTTATATCTGGAATAAGTCTACAATATTATTATTCCTTAGGCTTGATATAGTGTAGAAAATTTTCCATTACATTTTTACTCAGTGAGGACCAAAGAAAATTTGTTTCCTTGAGAAGTTTTTAGGTTATAAAATTTCCCACGTAGTAGAGGAATTTTTCACACATGTTTTATAGGCAAGACGTGGGGATACAAAAATGTAGTACTAGTAAAGTCTCTAATTTCTCACAGATAGCCCCTAGAAGTCGTTAAAGTTGTAAAAATCAAGAATTTCTCAATTAACCCTCATAAAACCATTGGAAAATGAGGGATAAAAAGTGGGTGTATAGGTAAATTTTTATATAACTGATACAAGACCGCAGATTTAAAAAATGGTAATATTTTTAAAATCGCATTGACAAAAAATGCGTAGACACAAAAAGTTTGAAAAAAAAAAATAATAATAAAAATCCAAGTTTAAATAACAATGCTAACAAAAAATTAGGAAAAAATATATCTTGAATAATTTTGTTTAATTCTTACTTCTAAGACTAAAAGTAGTGAAAAAAATAACATGAAACATTTCCATCACATCAAAATTTTAACACATTGATGACCAAATGAAATATGTACCTCTAAGAAATTTTTAGGTTATATAATTTTCTGGGTAATATATAGAGTAAATTATGGATCCGTATTTTATAGAGAAGGAACAATAAAACAAAAGTGTAGAATATGTCATGCCCTCCATAGCACCTAAAAGTCTTTAAAGTTGCTAAAAGCACTGAAAAAGTGGGAAAAATATCCAAAGAACAATGGGAGCTTTTGCACCAAAACGCTGTTACTGAGAAATTATATCAACGCATATGGAATCCTAATTTGGTGACAGACTTTTACAGCTTCTTAATATGAGAAAAAATTTATAAATAGTACATTCTTAAATCCTAGTTAAAATTAGGCCGAATTATTCACGATATATTTTTCTTATAATTTTTTGTTAACTCTGTAATTTAAATTTGGATTTTTATTTTTTCATACTTTTGATGGATACACATTTTCTGTCAGTGTAATTTTAAAAATGTTACCATTTTTGATATCTATGGTTTTTTGTCTGTTATATAAAATACAAATTTCAACTCTACACCCACTCCTTACTCCTCATTTTTCATTGGTTTGATGAGGTTTAATTAAGAAATTCTTGGTTTTTACAACTTCAAAGACATCTAGGTGCTATGTATGATAAATAATAGACTTAACTAGTACTACATTTTTATAGCCTTATGTCTTGGCTATACTACATGACTAACCTATCTGCTCTACCTATTACTGGGAAAATTTTATAACCTAAAAACTCATCATGAAACCATAATTTCTTTGGTCCTCAATGGGTTAAGAATGTGACGTGATGGAAAAAAACCGAAATGTTCCTGGTGATTGGGATGTCTGTACCTACAATATCTACAACATGATTTTCCAGATACTTTTTTAATGTTAAACTGTGTAGTCAGTGGGTCTACAGCATCAGTGTTTTTTTAATAAAACAACCGTTTTTAGAAGACCTTCACAAATTTTTTTCTTGAGCCAAAAGTATCCATGAATAGATTTCGCATACCAGCAATATAAGATGGTCTCCTTTGGAGCTTAGTTTCTAAAAGTTAATTGGAATTTAAAAAGATATTGCTTTTTAATTTATCCACATCGAAATTTATAAAAAATTATTGCTTGACAAATTTTTGTTGAAGGCAACTTTTTAAGTAACTTAAGGATACAGAAATAGCCCTCTAATAAAAAAATTGTCTGAGAAATAGGGCCGTAAACATTCCCACTAAAAATAGGCGGGTAGAATTACTGGCACTGCCATACCGAAAAAAAATACTTTATTTGTATTTAGAACATATTTTTGTAAATTTTATTGAAATAAAGGATATTTTTAAAGTAGGCGTGACAAATAATTCTCAAAAAATTGCACATTTTCTTTTCTAATATTTAAAAAGATCGCAAAAAGTCGCAGCCAAAATTCTCAAATATATTTTTTTAGATGTTCTTTTATATAAAATAGTATTTTTTAATTGGAACTCAATGGAAGTTCCAGTCCATTAAAAATAGAATTTCCCAAAAATATATTTTTTAATATATGATTTCTTTGAAATAAAAAACAATATTTTCAGTATTGAATTTTTAACCTCACAAATTATAATAGAAAAATGTCGATGCATTTATTAATACATATCAAAAAAATCATATCAATATCTGCAGTATTTACTGAGATATATAAAGTTAAAATTAATATATTTCTTTACAAAAGTTGTAAATAAAATTAAAATCTTTTCAAAAGTTGCAAAATTTATACTTCGCGCTATAGACACTTTATAATACTTTAATTATTTTTTCCATAATATCCCTAGAGTAAAGAGAACCGATTCAAAATTAGTCACGTGACAGGTTCTCAGGGCTAGTGACCAGTCCCAGTTCCGGAACTTTATATGAAAGGAACCTGTCACTTTTACATGGGGTTGTCATTGGAGGTGGCTAATTAGCCCCTTGGGACAGGTCACAGGATAGGTCCTAGGACAGGTCTAAGAGGACAGGTTCAGTAACGATTATTGTAATAAAAATTTTATAAAAATTCGGTAATTGTTTACTTTTTAAACATTATTTTTATTATCTTTATTAAATTATGTTTATTTTAGTTTTATAATTTTTCGTTAAAGTCGATGGCGGCACCCCGGCTCGAACCCATGTTTATCTGACGTATGTTATGTTTTATAGTCTTCAACGCTTACCACTCAGCCACTGATTTTTATTGCGCGCGAGTTGCTATTTGCGCACTTAACGACCATGTTAATAGTGAGTGTGTTTGTGTCAACTGGTTCTCAATTGGAACTTTGGTGACGAGTTAGGTGTCAGTTGGTACTCAACTGGTACAGAGAAACCGGTCCATTACTGCAATTACCACAAATTTCCCGCAGGGATATGATATGTTTACTAATAAAAGCAAAGCGAATTACTTCAATTAATAAGCTTTTATTTTTTGTCACCGAAGTTTTAGCCGGTGATAAAAATTTAAATTTTTTTATTTATGAACAATTCAATTTTCATTGTTTTGTTTACTATGTATTGCTAATTTTTAACGCCTTCAACTTGAGAAAATGACCCCATTTACCCGCTTCAGCTAATGCAAATGAAGATGACACTTTTTAAATGTCAAGAGGTTAATGAAATAAAATAAAGAAAAGAAGCGCAGAAAAATAAAGAAAAAAAATACAATAAAAATTAAAAATCATCACAAAAAGAAATACGCAGCAAAATACAATTGATGTCAAAAGCATTAAATAAATAAAAGCATTGGATGGACAAAGTTTAAAAAAAGAAAAATCACAATACTCTAATACAACAAGAGGTACTTTAACAACAAAACAAAGATAAAAAAAAATCGAGGGAAAAATAGCGAAATAAAATAAATTTTAAATAAATTATAAATGATGATATAGCACACAGCATAGTTCACTTTTACATTTTCTACTAGAAAGATAGACCAAAGACACTAGCCGCCAGCAACATTAGCGTCATCATCAAACAAATAAACATTTAAGAAGTATTTCCAACATTTGAAGGCAAAATAAAAAGTAAATGGCTGTCGAAATGATAGACAAACTCACAAGCCAGTCCATTTTTTTTTTTTTTTTACAAACTTGAAAAGCCTGTTGGCTGATGCTGCTGGTGTCTGTTTAAGGGAAAAGGAAATGAAGTTTTATGGTTTGTAAAAAGACAAATTTAATATTTAAACATTTGTTAGCAATTAAATTTCAGTTAAAAGTTCAGTTAAACTAAGCGAAAAATAAACCAAAATCCCTGGTATCCTTAAAACCTCCAAAAGAAAAAAAAAAAAACAACCATTTACAGAACCTAACAAATACAATTGAGTTAAAATCTTCCTTTGAAAAAAGAAACAAAACTAAAACTTTTGCTGATGGCAACACTTAAAAATATCAAATAAATGAAATGAAAAGTCTTACAAAACAAAAAACAAACCATTGACAGCAATTTCAAAAAGAAACGAAACAAAACAATAAAAATTACACAAAGATGAAAATAATTACGCAATAGTCAAGGGAAACCCAAAAACAATGGCAACAATAAGAAAAAAAAACGACCACAATAATTTCAAAGTATTTAAAAACAACAATTCAAATAAGCACTCGCATCATACACCCTCACCCACTCTCCACACACACAAACATTCTCATAAGATCTACCGAAAAATGAGACAAACCCCAAAGAATAGCAACAACAACAAAATGTGTAAATAAAAACTTTTAAAATGAAACAAACCAACAAAAATAACAACAATTCTTAATGAAACCACTAAACAACAACAATTAGCAGCTAAAATGCAAGAAAAGACATTGAAGAACAAATTAAACAGCAACAACAACAGCAATAACTACTTCTAAACAAACAGCAAACAAACACACTCACCAAAAGTATGAGTAATTTTTGACGTTAATCTCTAATTAGTTCCCTCGAGCTTAATGTTTTTTTTCTTTTCCTTTTTAACGCTCATCTCATTTGCCTTTGTTTAGCAAATTTTAAAGAATTTTAGAGAGAAGAGTGTTGAAATTTATTTTTTTTTACAAACTGACAGTGTTAAAATTTTTGTTACTTTAAATTGAAGTTATTTTTCTGGTTGGATAATAAATAGAAATGTGTTTTCTGAAATTATAATAAACCCAGCAAAAAAAGAACTGAAAAAGCCATGATTTTAACATTGTGTTGTCATTGGAAGGAAGTACTTAGTGGTGAAAAAGAGCTGCAGAAGTTCTTTTTTTAACCCATGGTTGTCATTGGTAGGATGTTATTCTTTTATACTTCTTTTTCATTCCTTTGGATGTACTTTCCTTAAAACTATGTTTATCCAATTTTTTAATAAAAATTCTGTTTTTGTCCTATTAAATAATCATAAAAATGATTAAAAAATTATAAAATTTAAATTTTGTTAGAAATTATTACCATTTTTTCCCGCTAAAAATTCATTTATTTTCACTTTTTTGGAAGTAATTATTAAGAACTTCCAAAAATGTTAAAAATATTCACTTTGTTCCACTTTTGAAGTCGTAAAAATGTTCTTTTTTTGGAAGAACTTCATCGTTTTTTGCTGGGAAGTAAATAAAATCTGTTTGTGAATGATGGAGATTTGGTTAAAAGTTTTAAACAGGATTAGAATTTTTATAATTGGTAAGAAATTTGTTAAAATTTTGTAAAAAATAATGATTTCCTTGTTGAGATTTTAGAAGGATTTATTTTTTATTAAATAAATATTATTTTATAAAAATAACTCAAATGGTTAAAATATATGCTTCTATGGTACAAGAAATGATTGTGTTTTTATACCCTTCACCACAAGTGTAAAGGGTATATATAAGTTTGTCATTCCGTTTGTAATTTCTACAATATTCGTCTAAGACCCCAAAAAGTATATTATTTCTGGATCCTTATTGATAGGGGAGTCGATATAAAGATGTCCGTCTGACCGTCTGTCTGTTGAAATCAGTTTTTAGAAAGCCCCAGTTACCGGATATATATGTTTTATATATCAAACTATTAGAAATATTCCTTAGAAAATCGCTAATAAACATGAGCAGAATCGGTTGATATATAACTGAGATATCGGCAAAAAACCGAAGATACCCCCAAAAAATCGTATTTGTTGTCGGCTTTTCTCTGCTCCTATAAAAGATAGCGACTTTGTTTTCGCACGAAAAATTCAAGACCTTTCTTAAAATTTTTTTGATTAAAAAAATCGGTCCACTATATTCCAGATATCGACCAAAACGCGTTATTTGACTTTTTGAAGCTCCTATATAAGCTACGGCTTTCGCTTTTGAATTCGTTGGTTACAAATATTTTTATAAAATTTCGGTATTTTAAAAAAACCCAATTCGTTCATAAACAACAGAGTTATGGAGCAAGAACTAAAAAAAAGTTTAGTAATATAAATACACAGACAAATTTTAATATTAAGCATTGTTGTTGTTTTTTTCTTTATGGGCAAGTACATACATACGTACATACATTCATACATACATACGTACATACATACATACGTACATACATACATACATACAAAAATGGTAATGGTAATAAGTAACATGGTGAAGGGTATCGAAGATTCGGCACGGCCGAATCTTTTTTCAATTTCATTTTTCATTAAAATCGGTTGAACAATAAAGGCAGTAAAGCACCGAATAAACATTTTACCAATCGTGACTGTGATATATTTAAAGGAAAATAAAGGCAAACTTAAAGTTCTCAGCACCAAAACCGACATCCAGAGTTCAAGTTGACTTAGGACAGCAATGTTGTATCAAAACTTTTTGCCGTGTATTGCATCAACACTATTTTGAAGGCCGAGTTTCACTCAAGAAGATTTTTAACAAATTAAACAGAAGGGGCTGTGGTGTGATGTTGGAATTTATTGGAGCAACAATGGGCAGTATAAGATATCTTTAGATCCAAAAGGATAATTTGTTGCAGAGTGCGAAGAATCGGAGCATATTATAATATTTTTGTTATTACCAAAATAACGATCCAAAGAACAAATCTGGTATTGTGCAAATTTGCTAATAAGGAGTGAGATCGAAAAATCTTAACACACATTTTGCCTCATAACTTTTTTCGGAATCAATGTTCAAAATTTTTTTTTATCTAGTTATCATGCAAAAATACTTCAGTTAATAACAATCATGTTAATTTGTCCTTATTTTCATCAAAATAAGTGACGAAAAAGATTTACGTCCTACAAGTTATTAAAAAATTTCAAAAAATCCAAATTGGTCTTACAAATAATTGGCCACAAATTGGCCGTAAAACCGTTTCTAATGTTATTAAACAGTATCAGGAGAATTTGACTATTGATGTGAAACCTAGTTCGGTAAGAAAAAAGGACCACATGATATTGGGAAGGCCAGAAAATTGAAGGCATATCGAAAGGAACTCCAAACACATCTGGTAGAAAATCTCAGTTTTCTCAGTGCTTCGACTATTTGGTGCGAAAATTTAAAGCTAATGGGAAAGCTGATAACATATAATGTTCAAAAAATTCCAAACTGGAATTCTGCAAAAAAAATTACAAGCCAAAAATAGGACTCGGAATTTAAAACCAAATTTTTATACGAAAATACTCAAGCTGTATAATTGACGAAGAAACGTAGGTGCTGGCAGAATCTTCGCAGCTTGTGTCTCAAAAATGTTTATTGCTAATGCTCGAAGCAATGTTGGAGATAAGTTTAAGACCCAAAAGCAGCAAAAATTTCTTACAAAATTTTATGGTATGACAAGCTTTTTGCAGTTGCGGCAAAACAGGAAACTCATTTGATACATTCGGTTCTATAAATACCAAAAAATACATCAAAGAATATTTGCAAAAAAGACTTCTTTCTTTCATAAAAGAGCACAACGTGTCCACATATTTTTGGACACATTTGGTATCATGTCACTACGGTAAGGAAGCTCTGGATTGGTACCAAATCAATAACATAGTTTCAGTACCAAGAGAGGTCAATTTTCAAAATTGTCCATAACTTAGACCAGTGGAGAGATATTGAGCTCCTGTGAAAAGTGAATTCAAAAGCACAAGAAAGGTGTCCCAAAATACCGAAGATTTTAACAGAAGATGTGCACACTGTTCCAAAAAAGTGGCTGAAGCAACTATCAAATCTCAAAAAAAAAAGGGTTTTCAAAAATGGTCCACAATTTTATAATTAGTGGTTAGAACCATAAAAATCTGTGATCTGTGCTAAATTATCAAATGATTAAAAAAATAATGAAAACTCTGAGATCAACCGTTTCCAAGTTATTGAATATTATGTATGTTAGGAATTTTTCGATCTCACTCCTTATATAAAGGCCCAAAATTAATGACAGCCGCCAGACCTTAATATTATTGAATATTTACGTTCCATATTGGAAATTTACGTAGTAAAATAGGAATGAGGCCATAAAAATGCAGTAGGAATACATTTCGCTTAATGTTGCACAAAAACTGCACGCACCGGTAACAAATCACCTCAAATCTGTTGCATACAATTAAGACTATCATTGCAGATAATAAATACCCAGCAAAAAGTTTGGTTGCCATGTAATGAGTTAAGAATCTAATATAATGGCTCTTCACTACTTACACATTAGCTGAATAGCTCATTATTTTAACACGGTGATGACATTAGGCGCAACTACTTACCCGATACATTACTTAGATGTCATTACAATAACTAATTACTTCCGAGTTGTTAAACAGCGCATTGATTTCAAAGCATTACTGAAGTCATGATTAATAATAACTTCTTATTGTTATTATTAATCATATAGTTACATTTTAGGTTATAAATAAGTAATGAAATGTCAGGATATAAAATATTTTTTTTTTTTTTTTTTTTTTTTTGTTGTAAGATTTTTTAAATTTTAATTTATAAAACTTAACAGCAACCAAAAAAGTAATTAAAATAAATGTAGTAAAAATAAAATATTTTAGATTACAAATTAATTTATTCGCAAATTCATTTATGTATCCCTTTTTCAAATATATGAAAATCAATAAAAATTAATATTTTCAAAAATCTGATTATAAATAATTATTTATATTCGGGTTATAAATAATTAGTTACTAAACAACTTCTATGTAATGCAGACAGTATGTTGTTGTCATTACAAAGTAACTATATCCGTAACTACATGTCAATACTAAGTTTTTGCTGGGTACTGTTATTATCGGTCGTAATTTCGAATTTTTTGATGTCACAAGTGACTGCATTTAATAAGCTGTGAGATAAAAATATTGGATTTTTTTGTTTTCATATCTTTAAGTTACTTAAAAGTAAACTTTAAGAATGAATAATTGTTTCATGTTAAACTGCAAATCTTTCACTTTCTAATGATACCAAATTTATTTTTTAATTCCAAACTCTTACTTTGTTATGGAGCTTTAAAAATAAAATTGTATACTGCATAATAATGTATGACATATTAAATATAAAACTGAGAATGTCATATTCGGCTTGGCTGAATCTTTATAGCCATAAGGAAGTTTTATTTTAGAGAAAAAATAATGTTAGCATTTTTTCGTCCACAAAAAATGATGTTTTTTTGCAATTTTTATCTTCAAAATCGTTTATTTTTGTTCTTTAAATAATTGTTTAAAAGTTTAACAAAATCGGATAATAATATTGGGATATATATTGAAAGATCTGGACCATGATTTTGCAAAATTGAGTTGAAATTTCAAATTCAAATAACTTGTAAACTATAGGAGATAAACAGTACATGCTCATGTTTTTCATAGGTTTTATCTAGAGTTTTAGGAAGATGTAAAAATATTTGAATTCAGAAAAATTGTTTATGTCAGAAGTACCCTATTTTGAGTCCCAATAGCTCCGCTTCTGTAGAGTATGTGGAGCCTCCCTTCAAAACTTAAAATTATACGCTCCTTTGCTACGCCTATGTAAAATTTTATTTAAATCCAATTTGCCCATTAGAAGTTACAGACCATTCCATGGTCTTCAAAAAATAAATCCTAAAGCCATTAAAGTTATTTTTACTACCTTTCTCCAATTGAACGTCGAAAACTTTCTTTTTCATCAGATCCCTTGAGATTGAATTTCGACAATATCTTTTTTTGATATTATCTCATACTTTATCTTTATTCTTTATTAACAGACATTGCCACTATTATGAAAATATGACGGAAAAATTACGTAACTTCGGAATTTGTTAAAGGGAAGTAAATTTTAGCATGAAGATTTGTCTTGTCATCTAAAACACAGAAAAACATGGTTGCATTATAACGG